>CATIWO010168030.1:0-10328 GCA_949673435.1 Macaranga tanarius
TTGATAATAAGTATTTCTTATATAGTAATCTTATAGTTAATAGGTTCGTGAGTTAAATGTATTTAAACTTAATAGTAGTATTGTATACTAAAAGTTTTAGTCTAAAACTATGTACATAGTTCCATAAGAAATTATGCAATTTTTGCTAAATTTAATAATAATTTAGGATTAAATTATGCAAGTTTTGTTTAAAACTACGTAGTTTTGTCAAAGGGAGAAAGTATGAAGCATCAAAACTACGTAATTTTGTTTAAAACTGTGTAGTTTTGTCCAAATGAGGAAGTATGATGCATCAAAACTACGTAGTTTTGTTTAAAACTATGTTGTTTTATTCAACTATATAGTTTTAAGTTATATTTAATCATTTAAAATATACTTATTTAATAATAAATAATTATTATTGTTGATATATAATTTTTATAATAGAAATCAATAATTTTATTATATATATTTATTTTTTACTAAAGTTACTAACTTTAATCTAAATTTTTAGATTAAACTACATAGGTTTGAAATTATTTATAACTTAGTATTTAATTGATACTTAGTATTATATGTTAATACAAGTATTAGTTTATAAAAAAATCACTAAGTACTTTAGCTATAATTGATACTCAATAATTAGTCATTGAATTGACAGTGAATACAAAAGCTGTTGAAAGTATAAAATTGCTAAAAGAAATGGCTATTTGCTAAAAATTGATTGGATTGATTTGTTGTTGATTGTTGTTGATTGTTGGTGTTGATTCGATTCCTTCCATCTTGATGTTGCTGCCTCCTTTTATAATCCAGGTACTTGGTGCAGAAGCTAAGTCTCTTTAATTTTCCAGTTTGCTTGCTACATAAGTTGAGTTTCTTCAATGTGGCACTAATTACCTCCATTAACTTTTGCTTGCGTCCCTTGCATTTCCTTTGGCTATTCTTCAGCTCTTCATTCTAGAATTTTCTTCATTTTTCACCAAGTCTTCAATTATTGACTTCTCCAGCATCTTCTAGTATATACGTACTCTTTAGCTTTTTAATTCCCCTAAGCTCCTGTAACTTGCTTCATTGAATTTCCTCAAGCATTGAATTTCCACCAACTCTTAAGTGTCTCTGATTACCTCCAGCAACAGCCTCTGCTTGATTTTTCTGGTTTCCTCCATAAGCTTCTAACTTCAACTCACAGATTTATTTCCCAAATAACTTTGAATGGGCTGAGCTTCATTATTGGGCTTCACTTGAGCCTTAATTTTAACAATGGGCCAAAAATTTATATTTGGGTATAAACAGTTCTGTTAATTGATAGACTTAAGATATTAATAATATAGTTTATCACATATATATGTTGGTCAAATTTTAGATTATATGAAATTGTATTACCATAATAAGGTAATAAACTTAATGTAAATGGTAACAATATATTTTAAGTTATTGATATGATTCTATTAAAAGTTATTTTGCTTAAGTGCTTATCAAAGGTATTAATACTTTGATTAGGGCCATCAGTACTGAACTTATTTCCACTAAAATTTAGGCACCTGACGCATATTTAGAAAACTGGTCTGATATCACATATGTGCAATATTCAAATTTATACCGTATATCATTTTGATTAGATAAGCTAAACTACTTATGAAATAGAGTGTGAAATAGAGTTTACTCTTTTATAAATTGTCACTATTATCCCTTATTTTCTTTTTATATTTAAAATAAACATAACATATTGATTTATGTATCATTCATAAAAGTTATTAAATTTCCATATTGCACATATGTCAATCTTTTAGAAATATGATTAGATTAAAAATTAGACATAAATATTTATTTTAATAACTACTTGTAATTCATAAACTAATATTTATGATATGACATACATATCATATCGTGGAATATGGTAATTTTTATATTATGTAGAGACAATTAAGTTAAACTATTAACCATATGTGTTTAAAAGTGGAAAAAATATTATTATATCATATTAAATTATCCCTATTATAATCAAATATTTATATGAAACGAATTTTGCTATAATTAGTATTATATACTAAGATTTAATGTATACTATATTTATAAAGTAGGAATGCAATAAACACCTAATATCATACTGATTTATTATGTGGTGTCATATTATACTAATCTTTAATTTTGTTGCTATTTTAATGTGAACCCATTACATAGCATATTATAGTGTGTTTTTTAATTATTAGATATTATTATAATAACTACAATTATATTATTCTATAAATGTATAATTTTCTACACTTATATATTTTATATATTTATGTATATATATCCCAATTGAGCATATAATGTTTCTGAAAGGTTGTGTTTATATAAATATAGAGAAAAAAATGTCACTTGGTTCTTGTAATATAAATGATAGTTAATGGACATTACGTAAAACATGTTGATATATATTTATAGAAAAGCTATATAGTTGAAAAGTAGGTCATATAATCAATTATAAATTATCTTCATGTAAACCTAATAATTATATTATGAAATTATATGATTAATTGATATATTTATAGTAATATAATGTATTTTCAGCAAATAACCTAATGATCACGGAACTTACTGATATGATATCCTATTAATTAGTTTATTTATTTTATTTAAATAATAATTGAGTATTATTTTCAACTATATTATGCATTTATAATTAATGTCAGATATTAACTTTAACAATAATATATTAAAGTAATATATATAAGGTACAAATTTATAAATACAATTATAATATTGTTAACTTTAAATTAAAATAAAAGGTAATAATTTAAATAATTTCCAATCAAGATTTCTATAAACAAATGAGAATTGAATTACAAATTATTATAAATATTTATATTAATATATTCATTAAATGATTGTATTGAATTTGTCATTTAATTTATTATTGGCAAATTATTAATAATAATATATATAATTATTAATACATATCAATAATTTGTTCATTGATAATCTCTCCATTATAACTTTCTTTTATTACCATGTCACTATTTTTATTACATAAGTATATAATTATTCATTTTTCATTATACTGAGTATATTATAATAATGTGAGCATATAATTATTGGTTAAGTTTATAACCCTTTATAAATAGTCCCATTGTGATTAAAATAATCCACATTATACTAAAAAATAAGGTGTTACATGTAGGAGTATTATTGCACATAGTCCGTGATCATTAGGCATATAATCATTTAATGATCAGTACGCTTTACAATTGTGCCAATTATATTAGAATATTTTAATACTTTATAAAATATTTTATATCATTGTTATACTATTATATTATTTTATAATAACAATTTTAATTAATAAATTATAGTTATTATAAAATTAATAATTAATCAACTTAATCTAATGGTCATTATATAATTTATAGAATGATAAACTTATTTAAAATTTATTAACTTTAACAATAATTTTATTCTTTTATTTTATATATAGTAGTTTACAAAATGAATTTAATTTTATTTATAGATAAATTACTGAATTTTGGTATGAATTACTATAATAATTTTTATAAATTATGATATTTTATGTTATATTATTTAAATTATATATTAGCATATAAATAGTAGTTATTATACTATTAAATTAGTCATTATAATATATTTATCTTTATGAATATACTCAGGCTAACATAACATTATTTAGTAATAAGCTGTTTATTTACATTTCAATTTATATCAAAAAGCCTAGCATACTATGATAAATATCATATATTCGGATACTATGATAAACAATAGTATGTAAAAACTCTAATATTAATTGATAGACTATTAATTTTTAAGATAATACTAATTTATGAATAATAATTTATTCATGTATTCAGCGCTATCATTTAATTTTATATGATTCATTGATACACACTGAATGAGGATTTATGATAAAAACTGTTAAAAGTTTTTCTATGAAATTCATGACATCTTAAGTTATTGATATAATTCTAAAGAGGAATCCTCCCCTCCACCTTCTCCACCTTCTTCTTCTCCTTCCCTTCCTCGCCATTTTCAGGGCTTTCTTCATTTTTTTTGTACATTTCACCATCTTGGCCTGACCATAACTCACAAAATGTTTATTCTAGAGGGATATAATTAATAGAAATAATTTATATCAATAAAATTTATAAATACAATTTGAATATTGCTATAATTAATACTAGTTTCATGTATTTACTAAATTAAATAATTGTGTTTAAAGGTAAGTATTTTATATGCTTAACTAAATTAATAATATATGCTCTGTTAATTGATAGACTTAAGATATTAATAATATAGTTTATCACGTATACATGTTGGTCAAATTTTAGATTATATGAAATTGTATTACCATAATAAGGTAATAAACTTAATGTAAATGGTAACAATATATCTTAAGTTGTTGATATGATTCTATTAAAAGTTATTTTGCTTAAGTGCTTATCAAAGGTATTAATACTTTGATTAGGGTCATCAGTACTGAACTTATTTCCACTAAAATTTAGGCACCTGACGCATATTTAGAAAACTGGTCTGATATCACATATGTGCAATATTCAAATTTATACTGTATATCATTTTTGATTTGATAAGCTAAACTACTTATGAATATTATTTATGCTTATGTCTCTACTTATATTGTTATATGATTATATAATTTAATAATTTATTATCAATAATTTATTATCAGCACATATATGCTTAAATTAATAATTAGTTTATTCAACACCGTTTGATATAATAAAAGTTGATCCTAGTTGTCACATGTTAAATAGCATATGAACATTGATATCACAAAAATTTCACTTAGAAATAAAACTAATTTATTATCAATATTTTCTTATACCTTCTTAAACATACAGGTGAGTCTAATGTACTATGCTAAATTAGCATAACATCAATCTTTTATGTTTGAATTAATTTTGTGTTTAGACATAAAATTATAATATCTGTGCTCAGATTATATTTAAGTAGTATTAAAATTGTAATTAATAATTTTTATTTATAAAATTAATTTATATAATTTTAAATTACTATTAGTGTTTACTATAAATTATCAAGAGGACAGTTCCCAGTCTTTAATCATTATTATATTAAAATTAATGATCAAGGTAAAATTCAATTAGTTAAGGATTATTTAATTTCAAATGGATTTATAACATATCTAATCACTATATTATTCAATAAAATATATTAATTCCTTAATGGACTTTTGGTTATATTACCAAATAATCTTACATGTGATTAAGACACTATCAGCTAAAATGATTAAAGATGACTATATCAACTTATAGTATAATAATAACAAACTGGGCTCATTATAATTTACATATGATATAATATATAAAACCAGCTAAGAGTATAATATTGTTATCAATAAAAAAATATTATGATATGAATATAACTTAATAGTCTTGGGCACATAATCAATCCTAAATATAAATGTTGGTTTTATTAGTTATGGTTGTGTTTATATAAATCATGTCCACATTATACTCAAATTTTAATTTAATAAAATAATATGGTATATAATTATATAGATAGGTAATTAGTATAATTTTTCCGTATAATAGACTGAATTAATTTGTTATATTAATAGAAATTCACTTTTGTCATATATAATCTTATACTAATTTGATAAGAGAATTCATATAAAATAATATAAAACTAATTTATATAGTCTAATGTACTATGCTAAATTAAATTATATCGTTAATACTAATGCATATTAATACATAACCTTTTAAAATAATCAAATTTATTAGTAGTATTACTTTGCCAAATATTATATAACATAATATGAATAGTTTCATGAAAGATAAGTTGGAAGATTAAAAAGTGAAGAAAATTATAACAATGAGCTAATAATTATTGGACATTATATTAATTTATAATTTATAAATTATTCCAAACCACAAAACCCATATGAGTAGTTATTAAAATAAATATTTATATAGTGTCCAATAATTATTAGTTCATTGTTATAATTTTCTTCACTTTTTAATCTTCCAACTTATCTTTTATGATTATTGATATAGTATACCATTATATATATAATTATGGATTTAAATTATTGGACTGATACTACCCTTAATATCTATTTTAATATTATTATAGTTAACAATAATTTAAAGGTGTTTATCATTTTTTTTTCCCAAGTTAATAACAATTGTTATGATCAGATCACAATATAGCATGCATGCTGACATCTTTTCTTTCACATTAACTTATTTTGTTTCCATTTAATAACTCTTGATTAGGGCGTGCATGAGTTGATATAAACTAAACTTAATTGTAAAATTATATAATTATATGACAGGCGTATTTTAAAATTATATTAATATTGTTTGAATAATAATAATTAGTGAATATGATATTTTAAATTTACTATTTTGCTATAAACAATAGTGTATGAATTTATAGCAAAATAAAGAACTATTATTTTTTCTGTATTGATATAATTTAAATTATAAATTAGGCTTATTTGTAAAAAAAAAAATCAAACGTTTACAGTTTTTGTAATTTAATCTCAACCTTTTAATTTTTACAATTATGTCCCAAATTTTAATTTTTTTTGCAATATTAACACATTAATGAATTTAGTCAAATAAATTAATTCATTAATATTTTGCAATAAAACTTATTGGGGTTCACTCTTTGTATTTATGACATTACACTTCATTACCCACTCAGAATTTTCTAAAATAATTTTGACCAAATTCATTAATGTGTTAATATTGCAAAAACATTTGAAAATTGGGACATAATTATAAAAATTAAAAGGTTGGGATTAAATTGCCAAAAGCTGCAAATGTTTGAATTTTTTTCACAAATAATCCTATAAATTATCATAGGCAATTAATACCATTATTAATTATTATGATAGGAAGCAAAAAATTGCAAAATGGAAGTAGTTGATAAATTATATAATCATATTATTTTCAAAAGGGTAATATTTTGACTGTCCCATTTAACTTAATTGCGGTTTAAATGCTCCAATAATTATACAGCATCGGAATAATCATAAAGGGTTATAAACTGATTATATTGAGTAATTTAAATTTTGAAAATAATGCTATAATTGGTTTATTATTATATTAAGTTATTAACTTTTTTCAGGAATACTCAATAATCATGTCATGTTATCAACATACTATTATCATTGTTATTTCTATTATAAATTTAATTTTATTTATAGATAAATTACTGAATTTTGGTATGAATTACTATTATAATTTTTATAAATTATGATATTTTATGTTATATTATTTAAATTATATATTAGCATATAAATACTGACAACATAATATTTTGTATATGCTATTTTTTGAAAATGTTAATTTTATATATTACATAAGTTAAATAGGATCAAAATAAAAATTTAAAGGTTAAATAGAAAATAATGAAAGTTGAGAGTTGTCTGAAATTTGAGAGGTGTCAAAGGTTATTTGCGTAAAGTTCAGGGGTGAAACTATCCATTTGGACAAATAAACTTTGTTTTCCTCTATGAACTTTCATTAAGTATTGGCTTGTTAAACATAATATCATTCTCTTTCGGCAAATTTGCTAGAAATTTTTGATGACCTATTCCATTTTTTCGCCTTGTTGTAGATGATTTAATTGCTCATCGTGAATAATACGTCGTCAATCTTTTTATTCTATTTCATAAAAAAAAAAATCTTTTTATTCTCATATTGATCTGGCTAAAGTGCTAAATCCAAAACCAATATACATTTGATTTTCAACAAGCAACAAAAAATAATATATCAACCTAGAGTTGTCAACCAGTTATATATTCTCAGCTTTCAGGAATTTGACATGGGGAAAAAAAAGCAACAATGCACATCCAATTCAGCAGGAAACGAGATCTTTTATTTATTAATTACTATCATTATCTAATTTGATTCATTCATTGGGGCGCTGCCTCTTCTCTACAAAGACTCACGCCTCTGTGCCTCAGAGGCGCCGCCTTTAACAGGCAGAGGCGCTGCCTCAGTGCTTTAGAGGCGCCGCCTCTAGGGCCTGCTTGGCTAAGGCACCATCCTCCGTCAAAACCAATAGATAAATTTTTGAATTTAAACGAAATCGGATGAAAATAAATCAAATCGAACACTCAAAACGTCAATCAAGACAACAAATCATTTAACAAAAATTATAGGGTTTTGAAGTAGGAAATCTACTCACCTATGTCGTTGTTTCCTTCAACTCCTGCCCATCTCCCGTGTTGCTCACGAGTTGACAGTCGAATTTTTGCTCAATTTCCTTCTTTTGCTCTGCCTTTCTTTTGTTTTTCTTTTTCTGTTTCTTTCAATTGTCTAGTACCATATCCTTCCGTCATCCTCACCTTTTCTCTGCACATTGCATGTCCCCCAGAAATCATTACCCTTTTTTTTAACAATTCTCTGACTTGAAGAAATGGGCGGTTAAAGCCAATTTACAATTTAGTCCTCGAACTTAATTATTTTCAATTAAGTCCTTCAAATCAAACTTATTTTTTATACAATCTAGTCCTATCTAAATATAATATTAAATATTCGGGCACGGACCCGATATGTTATGTGATTATCATTTTTATATAATTTTAATCAAATAGTTATTTATATCAAAATTGTTAAATATTACTAAATCAGGGCAATTTTGTTACAATTAAAAAATTGATAAAATTATAAAAGATCATAAATATTTGAATTTTTTTACACCAATAGATATTTTATATTTTTTTTTGAGAAATATCTCTAAAATTAAGTTTTGTGATATTTTATAAAATTATATTTATTTAAATTTATTTTTAATCAGCTCTTTATTTTTGTGACATTTTAAAATACAAATTTTTTGAAAAAATAATTAAAATAATATAATATTTAATTTTTTCTCAAATATTTTTAATCAACAACATCTAAATGTGAGGACATTGTCACTTATATGTTAAAGGCGGAAACCACATATCACTCAAACGCCAAGAAAATTCCTCACATTTAACACTGTTAGTGACTTTGTCACTTATATGTTAACGGCAAAAACCACATGTCACTCGATTGCTAAAAAAATTTTCTCAGGCACAAATCGCAAAAAGAGTGAAACTACAAGTTACTTATCCGTACTTTTTATATTGACGTTTAAAAAACAATAAATTTCTACTACATTTATATCTCAATATTTTTAATCATTTATTTTAAATATATTTCTATTAGATTTTAAATAAAATCGATGCCATGCTGGAGTAATTGACTAGTGTACATATGTGTATGTCCACATATATACTAACTCTAATTCATACAAAAGTTAAAAAAAAAAAAGGTTTATAGACCTATATTTCATTTTCACTACAAACAAAAGGTGTTCGTGTAAGATATTATGAAAATTTATGCGCACGTTTTTCAAAATAAGGTGAATATATTTTTTTTCAAAATTACTCATGTAAAAATTAATTTTTTGAAATAATATTAACAATAAGAATATCATAAATATTTCCTTATTATTGAAAATAATTAAAAAAATAAAAAAATTAATCAACCATAAAAATATATATATAAAATTAAGGGAAAAGTACGAAAAAGTACTTTATGGTTTCACTCTTTTTGCGATATATGCCTGAGGAATTGTTCTTGGCAATCGAATGACATGTGGTTTTCGCCGTTAACATTTAAGTGACAAAGTCACTAACGGCGTAAAATGTGAGGAATTTTCTTAGCGTTTGAGTGACATGTGATTTTTGTCTTTAACATATAAGTGGCAATGTCCTCACATTTAGGTGTTGCTGATTAAAAATATTCGAGAAAAAATTAAATATTATTTTATTTTATTTTTTTTCAAAAAAAATTGTATTTTAAAATGTCACAAAAATAAAGAGTTGATTAAAAATAAATTTAAATAAATATAATTTTATAAAATGTCATAAAACTTAATTTTAGAGATATTTCTCAAAAATATTATATAAAATATCTATTGGTATAAAAAATTTAAATATTTATGATCTTTTATAATTTTATCAATTTTTTAATTGTAATAAAATTACCCTGATTTAGTAATATTTAACAATTTTGATATAAACAACTATTTGATTAAAATTATATAAAATGATGATCATATAACATATTATAAAAAAATTATTTTTATGCTTTTTGAATTGCTAAACTATTAAATAAATTCTTAAATTTTGATAAATTGTTGTAAGTTAGCCAATTTAATCAATTTTAATGCAAATAATTATTTATTTAAAATTAAATAAAAGTAGTGACATGGTAATAAAAGAATTAAATTTACTTTGATAAAATATTAAAAATATTCATGTTAATAATTTTTAGATTAATTTTAAATATGAATTTTAAATATGACACGGTAAATTTAATTTTAAATAT
>CATIWO010168133.1:0-11635 GCA_949673435.1 Macaranga tanarius
TGCCACTTAAATGGCATACACAAATCAATATAGTTAAATAACTATAATTACTTGAAAAAGCACTATAAGTAGGCATTTTAATAATAATTACTTACCTCAAGCCTTCAACTCCTTCTTAAATAAAACTTCCCATATTGAAAAGGGTTTCCTCAAGCTCTATCAACTCCTACACATAATCATGTGCCAATTTAAACAATCAATTCTAGCAATTCACCCTAAAATTACAAAAGGGCAACTAAATGCTCAAAGTTCAACATGTCCAAATAATTCATACACAAGTCCAAAAATCATGAAAATATTATAAAAGCTAGTCATATAGGTCTATTTTAAATTACAATTGGAATTACTTGATTTGGATGTGTGTGGAATTAATTATAGATCGGGCATAACAGGAGAAATAGAGTTGGCCAGTGGAGCATAAAATATAGGGTTGTGCTAGTCACCCTAAACAGGAGAACTAACCCTAGCACAAAATATAAAAGTTGTAGGGGGCTCTTTTAAGTTTTCAGATCATCTGACCTTGCTTAATTTAGAGTTCTACAACTCCAGATATCATCATATAATCTACACATAACAAAATTCACAATTCAGCCTATATAATGTTACTAACATGTTTAATACATAAGGTTCGTGATGCTCCTAATAATTATAGGCATATCCTAAAATTACCAAATTCATACAAACTCTACCTATGTGAGTCTAATTTCATTTTCAACTAAAATCATACTAACAGCACATGTAGAGAATTAATTATGGATTTTTGAATCCATTCAGATAGAACAAAGCATTTAGTATGAGTACTGAAATGTCCAGCCCTAATTGATCTTCTAAACAACGAAATCAAGCAAAACTCAAAACATAAAAATTGAAGAGGACTCTTTGAAGTTTCTAAAGAGTCTAACCATACTCAAATTAGAGCTCTGTAGCTCAAGATATGGCAAGAAAAAAATGACTAAAAAATAGAGGAAATTCTACATGATATTACAACGAAGAAAAACTCAACTTAACCAATTCAACAACATAAGAAAACTTACCAAATGATGCTTCAATGCATAAAAGACCTTCTAAGGCTTCCTAAGACAATGAATTGCTAGCTTGGATCAGCTCCAAAATTCTCTAAAAATCCCTCACAATCTCACTCTTCTTCTTCCTTTCTCTATAAAATCTCTATAATTCACTCACACACACACACAAAAATAATTAAATATTCTTATAAATATAAACCACCAATCAAACTCCTTCCTTTTTGCCCCTAAAGTCTTCCTTACCTTTAATTAATAATCATCACTTAATATAATATTATTATAATGCATATTTATCACTTCAAAATAACAACAACAACAACAACAACAACAACAACAACAACAACAACAACAATAATAATAATAATAATAATAATAATAATAATAATAATAATAATAATAATAATAATGACAATGACAATAATCTTAATACTAATAAAATAATACTAAATGTCATCACAAATAGTTACTTAGCTCCTTAATGACATGGAACAAACTCACTTTAACTTAAAACTTTAGAAAGGTAACAATTCACTACAAACTTCCTTTCCAATTTGATCCCTCTCTACACTTATACCCACACTTAAACTTAAATAAAGCCTACTAACTCTTATGTATAAAATACACTATGTATATCACTCACACATGTGCTAAAGTGTGGGTGTTACACCAAAGCTCAAGCTTAAGGGTAAAGGAACCAAAAAGAAGAGGAAATCATTCAAAACCACTTGGGATGACTTTTCCAATACAAAAAAGAAGAGGAGAGCTAAGAAGTGGCCAATATATACTTCATAACTCTTGAAGACAACAAAGGTAACTTTTACTTCTAATTCTTCTTGTTGTAATAATGATAATGATGTTGATTATTATAATGATGATGTTGAGAGCTCTATTATGGGTAGATTTATTTTAAAATGTAAAAATTTACTTTTAAAGAGAAAGTTTTACAAGCTCGAGATTTCAAAAATGTTAAAAGAATTTTAGAATTTGAAAGAAAAATTTTCCAAAGTGATTTCCTCTAATGAACAACTCTTTAATAACTTGAAAGCTTACACCTTTTTTAGATGTGAATTCGACAAAATTAGATTAGAAAATAAGAAGCTTTTCAAGGAAATTTCAGAGCTAAAACGTTTTATTTTCAAATTTCACAAAGGAAAAAAAAACTTTTAATACTCTCTTAATTTTTTAAAAGTTTCATGGTGATACATTTGGAATTGAATATGAATGTTGAGTTACATCATCATCTTTCTCTCAAAATAAATTTATAAAATCCAAACATAACTCTATACATACTTCAAATAGTACCACTAAGACTTAAGCTACCATAGCTAAAGAGTCTCATACACATAGAGTCAAATCTTTCAAGACTTATCCCCCTATGGCTCAAACTTTTAAGGCACAAGCCAAAAAATCTCAACCTAAGCATGCTTTCATGTACACTAAGAAGCACACACCTAAGTATACAAAACCTCACCATTATATGCATACTTATGAATGTGTGTCACATGAACATTCTAGGACTTACATGCCTAGTAGGAGATATGTGCAACACTTTTATACTAAGATTTATACACCTAGCATAATAAGTTTGCTAAAGTAAGATGCTTCTACTGCTTCAACATTAAGCATACTAGCAATGTTTGCTACTACAGAAGGCTACAATTGTAATTGTTTCCATTAGATTGCTTTGAAACTAACCAACCTAGACTACTTAAGATTTTGGTTCAAAAGAATACTTAATTTATTTGTGTATAAGTATGCTTTAAATCCACTAAAAGTAAAAGTTAGTGGTACCTAGATAGTAGATGTTCAAGACATATAATGGGAGATAAAGATCAGTTCACTTCTCTTAAGGCTAAAGATGGAAGAAGTGTCACTTTTGGAGATAATGCCAAAAGGAAGATAGTGAAAATTGGAAAAATAGGTAATCCTCACCCTTACTATTCATCATGTATTGTTGATTGATGGGTTAAAACATAACTTTCTTAGCATTAGCCAACTTTGTGAGATGGAAAATAAAGTGACCTTTATCCTCAGAATTACTTTCTTAGTGGACTTTATGATGACAAAGTAATTTTTAGTGGTAAAAGAGTAGATAATATTTATTTTATTGACTTGAATAAAGTTAATAATAAAGAACTTAAATGCTTAATATTTACTTCTCTTGACACGTGGACTTGGCATAAAAGGTTAAGATATACTAACTTGATTCATAAGCGTAGCAAAAATGAACTTGCGGATGGTTTACCCAAACTCAAATTCATCAAAGATAAGGTATGGGATGCTTTTCAAAAAAGGAAGCAAGATAATTCATTATTCAAGCTCAAAAATAGAGTGTCCACCTCTAGGCCACTTGAGCTAATACATATGGACTTGTTTGGACTTAATAGAGTAGCTTGCTTAGGTGAAATGCATTATGTATTCGTCCTTTTTTATGATTACTCTATATTTACTTATATGTGCATCCTAACTCATAAGAATGATGTTTTTAAAGCTTTTAAAACTTTTACAAAAAGAGCTCAAAAAGAAAAACATTTTTTATATCACTAGCATTAGAAGTGACCATGGAAACAAATTTGAAAATGAGTTTTTTAACTCCTTTTATGATGAAAATGGTATTTCTGATAACTATTCTTCACCTAGAATACCTCAACAAAATGGGATAGCTGAGAGAAAAAATAGAACTTTGATAGAAATAGTTAAAATAATGCTTCATGAGTATAATTTACTTTTATATATTCGGGCAAAAGCTGTTCATACTGCTTGTTATATTTAATTTAAGTTGATTTCTTGGATATGGGTTTTATTCTTATGAATAATTATATTCAATGATTGGCTAGGATTAATGCATGTTGAGGCCGGGAGGTGATGCATACTTTAGATTTGTTATTTAATTTGAATGTTCAAATAAGTGTTATGAGATCGGGAGGTAATTAATACTCGTGACCTATAATAAAATCTATTAATTTTAATTGAGTTGGGAAACCTTTTAATATTAACATTGCATAATTCATTATTGAGCATAAATTTTGTTAAGAATTTGTTAAGTTATACTTAGCGAGGCAAGAGTTCATAAGTTGTAACTAACAATTGAATTAATTTAACAAACTTATAATTACTTGGGAAAGATTTATAAGGATAATAGCTGATGAGCATCATATGCATGATACAAACTTAGGCTAAAGTAATTTGTTAATAAGTTAATGTATGAACTAAGTGAAAGATGAAATTCTAGTACATGCATTCATCGTATTGTTTGATTTGTTTAAATTGTTTGCTTAAATTTGATATACTTAGTTAATTTTAGAATTGAAATTTCACAATTAGGGTTTGGTTTTAAATTTTAATTCTAAATTTTAATTGATTTATTTAGACAAATAATTAACTAAGTGAATTAATACTCAATAACTAATCTTCATGAGAATAATAATCTTACTCAATCCACTATATTACTTGAGCGATCCGTGTGCTTGTGGTTAGCATTAACCATTAGCCAACTTAATGATACCTATCTTTGAAACAACGTATGGGTTCATTATGCCTTTGGGGTGAATCTATATGGTTGGTACGTATACATTCAAATTTATGAAATATTATGTGATGGGACACAGTGAGTGTAAACCATATCAGTGAGTTACTAATGTGAAATAAAATAAGATATTTAGAGATATGGTTATAAAGTGATATAGTGGTGACATAACTATGGTGTATAAAATGTTATACACGTTTATATAACTCCAAATACATAATGCAACACTTTAGTGTTCTAAAATGTGTAATGTGCGATACAACGAAGCGTGATGAAATAGAAATGCAACAACTATGAAATGAAATAGTTAACTTTGAACTAAGATAAAACATAATTGAGACGTAACATTTTAATCATTAATATAATTTTGATCATTGTACTTTGAGCTGCTATATAAAGCACTTTGTTTACTACTTGTGTTTATATTTTGTTGATATCTACTTATCCTAAATGCTTGTTATTACTGTATCTTTTTTTGTACTCTTACTCACTCATTAGGTAATTCTTTTACAAAATTACTTACACTCACTTTTTTTTTTATATTTCTGGTATAGGTTGTACATTTTGCTTTTGCATAGCTGGTATAATCAAGATGGCAGTATAGTGGACTACTGGGGTTGGACCAAAGACACATCTCAACTCTTAGACTAAAGCTTTATGAGAGGGTTACCATGTGGCCTTTGATGATTACATATTTAGTCTTTAATCAGGATGTAACCCGTACTTGTGTAACTATATTTTGAATTTTGTAAACATTAGACCTGAAGTGATTATATTGTAAAATGAAGTATGATTGCACACTTGCTTTCAAATTAATGATTTAGAGTTATATTATTTTCTGACTATTAGTTTTTTTGTCAAGCGAACCAAAAGGAAGATACATTGCAAAACTAATAAAATACAACTTAAAAAATGCAACTAAATCATCTAAGCTGCTACAATTTATACAAAATTTTATTATATTTACAAGAAAGAGCAAGTTTATTACTCAACTTAAATAAAATAGCCATTCTAATATACTGTATAATTCTACCTCTACTCAGAATCTGATTTTGAAAAATAATCAAATTTCTCTCTTTCCAAATAGCATACACAACAGTTACCATAGTAATTTTGCTTACCTTCCCCAATAAACTTTTCCCTCCACGACATTTGCTAAACTATTTAACTTCATCATTCCATTTCAAAATGCCTTTATTAATTTGGTAAATCATCAGCACTTTATACTAAATGCCTTTAAAGACATAACATTCAAAAAATAAATGCTCAATAGATTCATCAGCAACACCACAAAGCAGACAGAGCTTATCTTAAACCACTATCCATTGATATAACTTAGTTTGAACCTTCAATTTATTCCTTATAGCCAACTATAGAATGAAACTATGTTGAGGGGTATGGTCACAATCCCAAACTAGCTTCTTCCACACAACTTTATCATAATAACCTCTTAAGAAACTCCAAGTTGAAAATATAGAGAATTCACTATTTTTACTTAATCTCCACTTAACCATGTCTTGAGCAGACTCATTTATATAAAAATTACATGAAATTCTATTCCATGCCTCCATCATAATATCTGAACTAGGATCAAAAAGTCACCATTGACCTCTTCTCTACAAATCAGCAAAATAAGCTCTTTTAAAAATGTCAACATCTGCAATTGAGATACCAAGAAAATAATCAGCTATAGAACTTCTATAGAACCAAGGATTAAACTAAAATGACATTTATTTTTCATCATTAAGAATGTACTCAAAGCAGATCTTTAAATCAGGTTTTAATTTAAGCAAATTTCTCTATGACTAACTAACAGAATAAGGTTTAGTTAAACCCCAGTCACTTAAGAGTTAAAGCTTATTTTTTATCACCCATTTAGCCTATAGGGAACTCTTGATGCTTGCTAACTCCCACACATGTTTAGCCACAGCTGCCTTATTCTACACCACTAAATCTTTCACCTCTAGACCACCTTCATTCTTCTTCAGACAAATAATTTTCTAAAAAACAGGATAAGATTTATTGCCTTTAGCTTTACCACTCCATAAAAAATTCCTACACAGCTTTTTAATTCTATTAAATACTGATTTAGGCAAAATGAAAGCAAATGACTAATACACTTAAATGCTAAAAAAAATGGCATTAATCAGTTGTAGACGACTACTATAAGACAAAATTTGTTATTCCATTCTAAAATCCTTTTCTTAATCTTATCCAGCAATGGCTTACAATTTTTAATACTTAATTTTCTTAAAATCTAAGGTACTCTAAGATAGCCAATAGGTAAGGTACCTTCATTAAAACCCAAAACAGCCAATTATTTGCTTCTTTCCATCTCATTCATGCCACTAAAATATACACAACTTTTAGTAGCATTAACTTACAAACCAAAGACTTGACAAAATTGCATAAAAGCCTCATAAAGCAACTTGACAAAGTGAATTTCTCCTTTACAAAATAGAAATAAGTCATTAGCAAAGCAAATATGGTTGACCTTTAAACTTTCATATGTAGTATGATATTTAAATCCATTATCACCTAAGTCAAGCACCATTCTACTGAAGTATACCATTATAATAACAAAAATTGTTAGTATGTACCCTAGGCTAATTGTATTATGGCCATATTATAACTTTGTCTATTTTGCATCATTATAATAAAGAAGCATTTTATCATATTGACTCTATTGAATTCCATAAATGTTTAACTCTATTTAAGATCATTAAGTGCGTGACTTGATAGTAGAACTCTTAGAGGGTAAATGAGTTATATTCTAAATCATCCTTAGTCAGTCATTATTATGGGAAAATAATAAATAAAGACTAGTATGAGGTTGACTGATGATCATGTTTTGCT
This sequence comes from Macaranga tanarius, assembly GCA_949673435.1. Classification (NCBI taxonomy): domain Eukaryota; kingdom Viridiplantae; phylum Streptophyta; class Magnoliopsida; order Malpighiales; family Euphorbiaceae; genus Macaranga; species Macaranga tanarius. The sequence continues at coordinate 7,408 of CATIWO010168133.1, forward strand.
GATCATGTATATGGGATACAAAGTCAAGTCATAGGTACATAAGATGTACTGGATTGATCCACTATGAGAATACTACATGGATAATTGTTATAAGTGATTCTCATTGTAATGATATTATTGTAGTCCTTTGACCTGAGATCATCATAGAGTCTTGCATTATGAGTTTTATATTTTGACACATTCTAATGTTATATTTAACAGAATGATGTAATAGATTGTGATTGAATATAAAATGAATCATGTGAGGAGTATGAATGATCAAAAATGAATTTGTCCCTCATTAATCATGAGGAGGATATTTATGGACCCCTTGATAAATGAGACTGAATATAAATGCAAGGCCATGCTTGAAATCAGTTGATAAGGAGTTATCAATTTTAGTCTAATTAAGATCGAGATATAATTGAATTATCAAGGATGACATAAATCATGCCTTATATTCAATCTAAGATATTGTATACAAAAAGACTGTAATATTATTATTAAATAAGTTGTGTCGGATTACTGACTTTCACATGACTTGGGTAGTCATAATGTATTACTAGAGGTTACTTATGACTTATGGGCTACCAATGAGATTTGAGGCCCATTGCTAACGTTATGTGAATCTACAGGGTCACACACATAGAACAGACCTAAAATGAATATTGGGCTTATTAGCCCAATAAGATATTTTCTCTATTATATGTATATATTTATTATTTATTTATGGTAAATGTTATTGATGAGTGTGAAATATGCATGTGTTTAGCACTTTATTTTATTGCATATTTAGTTTAGAATTGTATTGTTTAGTTAGTTTTTAGTTAATTTAGTTAGTTTTGTTATTTTATTTAAATTTAAATAATTTTGTGTTACATAGGTAATTTTTGTTTAGTTTGTGGTTGTAGGATGCATTTGTGAAGAGATGGATATAGGGCTTGAAGATAAGGATAAGATTGAAGCTTAAAGTTGGAAGTTATTTTTGCATCAGGGCACATGGCCGTGCGCTTGCCCATGTGCTAGTGGCATGGCCATGCGCTTGCCCATGCCTGAAAGGAGGAAGACACAGTCATCAGAGCACACACCCATGCGCATACCCATGCGCCAGTCACATGCCCATGCACTTGCGCATGCCTGATTTCAACATTTCAGAGTTATTTTGATGTATAGGCGTGTCCAATTATTGCGTACCCGTGCATAATGATATGGCAGCCATTCAAAAGTGGATTTTAAACTGGAGTATAGATAGATAGAAGCTCATCTTTTAAGCCTATATTTAGATAGAGTTTGGTAGAGTTTAGATTACCTTTCTAGCTAGGAATCTAAGTTTATAAATACTTTCATTTATTTTTCATTTAAGGTTGTTCTGTTTTTAGTTCTAGTTCTAGTTTTTGTTTTTGTTCTTCTTTTTAGTTCTTGTTTTTGTTTTTGCTCATATTAGAATAGGATTTAGTTTTAAAGATTGAAGGACAAGCTTTCTCTACACCTTGGTGAAGGGAGTTTTCTTATTATTCATTATGATTGGAATTGTTTTCTTCATTTCTTCATTTCTTCATTTCTTTCTTTTATTTTTAATATGAGTGGCTAGATTCCTTTTTAGGGTTATTATTCTGAATTAACCATGTGCTTATTGTGATTAATGTTAGGTTGTTAGTTTTAATTCATTGGTTATTGTTATGCTTAATGTTATTTTGGGCCTGGCCAACCAAAGATTGAATTGACACTATTACTTAATCGAGAGATAAGTTCCATAGGAAATGGCAATGACCTATTGATTGATTAGTTAGTTGTGAGACAATTAAGTAGATCAATATTGATTAAAGATTGTGTTTAAAATTGGAATTAAAAGACATTAGGTTGGTGAGAGCCAGTTAACTTAGTGTTGATTAATCTTTAATTAATGATAGGTTTATCTGAGAAGAAAATCTATAGTTTTTAAGATCCCTTCAAGATGAATTGGAACTAGTGTGGACCTAGATATTAATCAATCTTTTGAAATGGTCAATTAAGAATAAGGAACCCTAGCTTTTAAACTTTGATTGAATTTGAGTTTTTCTTTTGATTTAGTGTTAGTTCTTAAAGAATCCAAACTCTATTTTTTTGTCTAAACAAACAAATATAGTGATTATTTCAATAATCAATTCTCCAATCTCTGTGGGATGATATTTTATTACTACTGGTTGTGATTCTGTATGCTTGCAGATTTAGGCTCATTAAGTTTTTGGCGCCGTTGCTGGGGATTGGCAAGGAATTGATATTGTAAGAAAATTGTGTTGCTTGATTTAGACGTTATTTTTAATTTTGTTCTTAATTGTGGTATTGTAGGAATTTGTGTTTGTTAATACACACACGAAGTGCAAGCCAACAAGGACTTGAGTTGATACCACTTGATTTGGAGTTAGAAAAGACAGTTCATGAGAAAAAAAACAAACAATCATATCTCGACAATCACCAAGCAAAATGGACTTAGGAGATGACAGAAATGACCCGCCAAGACAACAAGTTTTCCAAAATCCTCAGAATGATCATAGAACCATGTGAGATTTTGTGAGTCCTAATGGGCAGGGTGATCAGACACTAATTGTAAGGCCAGCGGTTGTAGCAAATAACTTTGAGATCAAGCCAGCTATGATCCAGATGGTCCAAAACTCATCATTCAATAGGCTACCACATGAAGATCCATTTGGTCATATATCTAGATTCTTGGAGTACTATTCTGCCTTCAAGATGAATGGAGTATAACCTGATGCAATCAGTTTAATTCTCTTTCCATTTTTCTTAATGGATAGAGCAAAGGGATGGTTTACAAGCTTGCCATCCAACTCCATCAACACTTGGCAAGAGCTCTACACAGCTTTCTTCAACAAATACTTGCCACCTGCAAATGTGTTAAAGATCAGAAATGAGATATACCCTTTCTTTCAAAGAGATGATGAAACGTTCTATGAGTGTTGGGAAAGATTCAAAGACCTTCAGAAGCAGTGTCCACCTCAATTGATTCCTACATGGGATTTGGTGCAATCATTCTATAAAGGAGTTAATCATGTAGTTAGAGTCAATATTAACGCAGCAGCTGGAGGTACTATCATGTCAAAGACACCGAAAGATGCTCTGGATCTCTTTGAAGAAATGGCAAATACATAAAGCTTGTGGTCTAATAAAAGAACCATTACAAAGACAGATGGACCTAGAGAAGTAGACAATTTTACCATGTTGAATGCAAAGCTTGATACTCTGACAAAAAGAATAGACAAGGTGAATATTAATGCAGTATCTACATTGTCTTCCTTTTGTGAACTATGTCAAGGAGGTCATCCTACAATAGAATGTTAATTGATGTAAGGAATATCTACTACGGAGGGTGTCAACTATGTGGGCAATTTCAAAGGGCCTCAAAACGATCCTAGTTGGAGGAATCATCCAAATCTTTCTTAGAGCAATCAAGGATATAACTAGTGGCGACCTCAAGCACCACTAGGATTTGGAGGTCAGAATGCACAACAACCTCAACCTTAATTTCATCAAGATAAAGTTTCATCTTTGGGAACTTCAATGGAAAGTAAGATGGAGAAATTCATGGATGTAATGTCAATAAAGCTAAGTTAGCTAGATGAAGCTCAAAAGAGGATGGAGCAAATAATTTGAAATCATTCTTCTTCTATTCACAATCTAGAAGTACAAATGGGGTAGTTAGCAAATTCCTTATTAATAAGAAATCAAGGGTGCATTACCAAGTAATACGGAGAAGAATCCAAAGAAGCAAGTGAAGGCTATCGCCTTAATAAGCAGTACAGAGATCCAAACCCCTAAAGCAATAATGGAGTATGAAGAAAAGAAGAAGGAAGGAAAGAAAGAGCCAGAAAGTGAAAGAGTTGAGACATTAGAAGAACCAAAAGTGAAAGTGGAGAATAAAGAGAAGACAAAATCACCACCAATTCAACCATATAAACCTCCAGCACCATATCCACAAAGGTTGAAAAAACAGGAGTATGATCAGCAGTTTTTAAAGTTCTTAAAAAGATTCAAGACACTTCACATCAATGTGCCCATTGTGGAATGTCTAGCTCAGATGCCAAAATATGCAAAGTTCTTAAAAGAGCTGATTTCCAATAAAAAGAAGTTGCAGGAATGTGAGGCAGTTACACTTACAAAGGAGTGCAGTGCAATTATCTCTAATAAACTTTCTTTAAAATAGAAGCAACTAGGGAGTCTTACTATTCCATGCTCAGTTGGAAATTTATCATTT
>CATIWO010168196.1:0-22229 GCA_949673435.1 Macaranga tanarius
CAACTAAATAAGTAATTAACAGGTTATTGCCATATCCTACAGAACCTATCTCTCGATTAAGCCTATAGTGTAAATTCAATCTTAGGTTGGCCAGGCCTAAAATGACATTAAGCATAACAATAACCAATGAATTAAAACTAACAACCTAATATAAATCACAATAAGCACATATAGTCCATTTGAAATAAGAACCTTAAAAACCAATCTAGCCACTCATATTAAAAATAAAAGAAAGAGATGAAGAGATGAAGAAAACAATTCCAATCATAATGAATAATAAGAAAAGTTAACAAGAAAACTCCCTTCACTAAGATGTAGAGAAAGCTTGTCCTTCAATCTTCAATACCAAATCCTATTCTAATATGAGCAGAAATAAAAACAAGAACTAATAACAAAAGGAAACAATAGAACTAGAACTAAACTAGGAACAACTAACTACAATCAGAAAATAGAACAACCCCTAAATGATCATGGATTGGCCCTATTTATAGACCTAAAGTCCTAGTAAGAAAGGTAATCTAACCCATCTTGAACTCTATCTAATTAAAAGATAAAAGATAAGTCCCTATCTAATTGATCTTCAGCTGAAAATTATCTTTTCGTGGGCTGTCACACTAGGCTTGCATGGTTGGACACGGACTTGTCATGTGCACATCAATTACATCTATTTGGCTGATGAGAAGTAGTGCACGGCCGTGCCACCTGTAATGTGGCATATATCCTTCTTCATTTAACTCCAAACACGGCCACATGCATTCCCAACGTAGATAAGGCTTTATCTTAAGTCTTTGGCCTATCCAATCTTCAAAGATTGATCCTATCCTCATCCAAAGACATCCTACAAAACAAAAACACAAAAGAAATTATCTAAAAACAAACAAATCCTAATAATTAAGATAAAATAATAAAATTAATTAAATTAACTAAAAACTAACTAACTTATGTAATAACTAAGCCTAAGATGCAATAAAATAGAGTGCTTAAAATATGTGTTTTTCACACTCATCAAAGGCGCTTACACAAGACTCATCAAATACGAATGGGACATCTTTGTTCAATAAATTTGTCAATGGACGAGCAATTGAAAAGAAGTCCTTAATAAATCTCCTATAGAAACTAGCATGGCCTAAGAATCCTCTAATGCCTTTGACGGTAGTTGGATGTGGTAGGTTCTCAATGATTTTAGTTTTAGCTCTATCCACCTCAATGCCCTTGCAAGAGATCTTATAGCCCAAAACTATCCCTTCCTCCACCATGAAGTGACATTTCTCCTAATTGAGGATGAGATTAGTTTCTTCACATCTCTTAAGCACCCTATCAAGGTTCAACAAACATATCTCAAATGAATCACCAAAAACTGAAAAATCATCCATAAATACCTCCATTATATCTTCATTCAAATAGAAAAATATGGCCATCATGCATCTTTGGAATGTTGTGCGAGCGTTGCACAACCCAAAAGGCATTCTTCTATAAGCAAAAGTGCCATATGGACAAGTGAAAGTCATCTTCTCTTGACCTTCCGGAGCAATGAAGATTTGGTTGTAGCCCGAATAGCCATCAAGAAAGCAATAGAAAACATGTCCCGCAATTCTCTCAAGCATTTGATCAATGAAAGGGAGAGGGAAATGATCTTTCCTTGTGGTAGAATTTAACTTCCTATAGTCAATATAAACCCTCCAACCATCAACAATTCTCTTGGAAATGAGCTCTCCTTCTTCACTTTCCACAACCGTCATACCGCTCTTTTTTGGGATACATTGGACGGGGCTCACCCATGCACTATCTGAGATGGGATAGATTATTCCAGCATTAAGAAGTTTGACTATCTCCTTCTTGACTACCTCCTTCATGTAAGGATTCAATCTTCTTTGCCTTTCAATCACAGTTCTATGCCCATCTTCCATGTAAATTCTGTGCATTACAAGTGAGGGGTTGATTCCCTTGATATCTGAAATTTGCCAACCCATTTCTCTAGCTCTCCCCTTGACCACTTCACATACCCTCTCTTCTTGCTTGATGGTGAGCTTGTTAGAGATGATAATTGGTAAAGTGTTTCCCCTCCCAAGCAAAGTATATCTCAAATGGTTAGGTAAGGGTTTAAGCTCAAGTTTAGGAGGCCTGTCTATTGAAGGTGGTGTTGGGTTGTCACTCCTCACTAAAATTTCAGGTTTCTCAAAGGTAATGTGGTAGGTTTGGTCTTCACATTCCAGCTCATTGCTTTGAATTTTAATATTTGAGTCTTCTACCATGTACCCTTGATAGTGTTCCTTAAAACTCACATGCTTCAATTCTTTAAATTGGTCCCTTACACAATCATCAATAACCTCCACCCTTATGCACATCTCTCCCTTATGAGGTTGCTTTATCATTTCAGATATGAGAAAATCAACCTTTTCATTTTCAACTCTCAAAGTCAACTTACCACCATGTACATCTATGAGTGCCCTTGCGGTATTCAAAAATGGTCTTCCCAAGATGATAGGGCATTGTCTATCTGCTTCAAAATCCAACACCATAAAATCAGCTGGAAAGAAGAACTTATAAACTTTCACAAGAACATCTTCCACTACTCCATAGGGCTTCTTGATAGAATGATTCACCAATTAGAGTGACATATTAGTAGGAATGACTTCTCCAAGTTCAATGTCCTTGAAAAGAGAGAGAGGCATGAGATTAATGCTAGCTCCCAAATCACAAAGGCATCTAGGAATATCTTTATTGCCTAAATGACAAGGGATAGTAAAACTCCCTGGATCTTTGAGTTTAGAAGGAATAGAGCTTGTCACAATTAAACTACATATGGCATTCAAGGACACCATCTCATACTCCTCCTAATTCCTTCTATTGGTGATGAGGTCCTTGAGATACTTGGCATAAAGAGGCATTTGAGCAAGGGCTTCCGGCAAAGGAATGTTGATGTGGAGGTTCTTGAAGAGCTCAAGAAACTTGGCAAATTGTTGAGTGTCCTTGGGCTTTTTCAACCTTTGGGGGAATGGCACCTTTTGAGTATAAGGTGAAAGAGTTTCTTCCTTAGACTTTGACTTCTTAAGCATGTCATCTTCATATGTAGCTGCCTTAGATAAGTCTAAGTCTTGAGGAATCTTCTGTTCCAACTCACTAGGGTCTTGACCTTTGTTATCTCCTTTATCTTTCTCAGCACTTGAGGTCTCAAGTTGTGTGTTGATTTCCTTCCCACTTCTAAGTGTAATAGACTTCAATTGTTCCCTAAGATTTGTCTCGGTATGGGAAGGAAGATTACCTTGAGGCCTTAAAGTTAGAGAAGTAGCTAATTGTCCCAATTGCACCTCTATGTTATGAATAGAAGAGGAATGGTTCTTGGCAATTTGATCAAACTTGACTTCCATTCTTCTTTGGTTCTCATCTTGAGGAGTCATCTTTGTAGTGACAGCATCAAAGAATTTGTCCAACTTGTTTTCTATAGATGCCCATCTATCTTGTGGTAAAGCTTGTTGGAAACCCAGAGGACCTTGTCTTGGCATATTAGAAGCAGCACCATGAGATGCCATATTCCATTGATTCCAAGAAAAATTCGGATGGTTACGCCACCCCAGATTATAAGTGCTAGAATAAGGATTATTCCCCAGTTTTTATTAATATTGATTGCCCACATAACTCACTTGCTCCATGCAATTGTCTCCCATCATACCATAATTCATCAATGTGAACTCATTGCTCAAGTGTCCCAGCATATGACAATGTTCACAAGGTATTTGAGATGAAGAAGGAAGAGTAAATGTCTTACAACTCAAATTACCAAGTTACTTAGAAAGAGAAGCAATTTGAGCTTGAAGAGATGTCACTATATCCACTCCAATCTTTCCTCCTTGCTTTGGTTGATTGAACCTCTCCGAAGGCCATAAGCAATTATTGTTAGCCATTTCTTTAAGAAGATCAAACGCGGCTTCCACTGTTTTCCTTATCAAAGATCCTCCCAAGGCTGCATCAATAGTGTCTCTAGTAGAGCGTGTCACACCATTATAGAAGGTATGAATCAGAACATCTCTTGGTAGTCCATGATGGGGGTAACTCCGTTGAAGTTCCTTGAACCGTTCCCAAGCCTCATATATAGATTTATGATTGTATTGTTGGAAAGAAGTGATGTCTTTAATAATTCTCACTATTTTTGTTGGTGGAAAGTACTTAGCTAAAAATGCCTGAGCTAAGAGATCCCAAGTGGTAATAGAGGCGAGTGGTTAAGAGTTCAACCAAGCCTTGGCTCTGTCCTTTAACGTAAATGGGAACAATCATAATCGAATAGTGTCATCCGAGACTCCATTGTATTTGAAGGTGTCACATATCTCCAAGAAATTGGCTATATGCACATTTGGATCTTCATTGGCCAAACCATGCAATTTCACGCTCGATTGAAGCATTTGCAAGAGGGCTGGTTTAATTTTGAAGTTGTTAGCTTGAATGGTTGGCCTTGCAATGCTCTGATGTGTTCCTCCAAGTCCCGGTAAAGTAAAATCAGGAAAAGTTCTCTCATCTTCTTGCTCCTCCACTATGGTGGAAGTGTCTTTTGAACGCTTCCGATTTGCTCTCTCAAAACTAGTAAGTTCTGAAATATAAATCAAAGGCTCAAAACTTAAATGACGGGTGTTGTGCAGACACCAAACCTATCAAGATCACACAACAAAACAATCAAAGAAACAATAAAAAATAATAGAAAATGATGCTTTAATCCAAGACAAATAGAATCACTTGTAATGTTAAACCAATTCAATCCCCGACAACGGTGCTAAAAACTTGTTGTAAAATTTCTGCAAGCGCACGAAATATTCAAGTAGTATAAAAGATATCGTTCCCTCGGAGATTGACCAATTTAATCACTACTTGATCCCATTAATATCTTGTTTAAAGCTAATAATAAATGTGAATTTCAACAAACAACACTAATGGTAACTACTCCAAGCAATGTAAACATAGGTTCTAAATTAACAATTACAAATGTAAGTAAGCATGTTAAGGATTAATCCCTTTAATTAAATCAGCAAATAATCTCTTGTACCCACCTATAAATCATTCACTCAAGCATCATCATTATTAACTAAACTCTCTCAAGTATTTAATTAATAACTCATAATCAATTATCACTCACAACATGAAATAATTCTCATCCAAATCATGTTGGAATTGATAAACAATCACAATGAATAAGCACAAGCTAAAAGAGACATTGATCAAGCCTATTATCTCTAATATGGGTCAATCAAGTTTTTATTCATAGATCCATTAAATCCACCATCTCTCAATGTATAGATTCAACTAAAATATGATATTAAAGCTATTCAATAACAATAAGTAAAAATACAATGAACACAATGAATAATCAATAATGGGTACTTGAAATTTAAGCTAAATAAATTAAGGTTCATAACCCTTAACATAAGATTCTTAGCCTATCATGGCTCAAATCAAAATGCAATCAATCTAAAATAACAAAATCCACAATCAATTACAAGAACAAGGTAGAGATTAAGATGAAAGAGCAAAACTGGAGGTCTTCAATGGTATTTTTCTTCCTCTTTCCTCTTCTCTCTCTTCCTTTCTTGCCTTCTTTCTCTCTCCAAAACTCTAGAAATTTTTTTCAAAAAGATCCCCCCTCCTCTCTCTCTTCCTTGGTCATGCATATTCTTATTTTTTTCTTCTAGAAGCCTCTTAGATTGCCTCCCGGATTGCCTCCACGTGCCTAAAAATTCATCTTACGTAGTTAAATTTGAGTGACTGGTGATCGCCAGCCCTCACAAGCAGGCGGCTTGCTCGCGCTCGCGCTCGCCGGCCTCATTTATCAGATGGGGGACTCTGGCGATCGCCAGCCCCCTGCAGCTGAGACACTTCTTGAATGATGCTCCTTTGCTCTATTTTTTACTCTTCCCACTTCTATTTGCTCATACACAGTCACCAACACAATTAAAAGCATAAAAACACTCTAAAACACCTCATTTTCTACATGAATTCATACTAACATACAACCTAAAATAATGAATGATTGAGCATAATCAAAAATCATATATAGTATATTTGAAAGAAAAGACCTCTATATGCAGTAGATTTCAGCTTGACCAACTGCCGTGCAAACATGCAGTAGTAGTCTTGAGAGAACTAAATGAAGAACCATACAGCTATTGCTCGGTATACTATAGTAAAGACAATTTTCTCGCAACTTATAAAGGAACAGTATATCCACTCCCAATAATAGTTACATGAAATATTCCAAATAAAGTCAAAGATGTGCTTGTCCTACCTCCGAAAATAAGAGTTCGACCTGGAAGACAAAAAAAAAAGATGGTTTAAAGCTCTATGGAAAAGTAAAGCTGAACACAAATGTAGCAGATGTGGCTTCTATAGACATAACAAAAAGACCTGTAGAAACATACTATAAACATCATAAAATTTTTTGAGTATTTTCAGTATATGATATAATCTGTAAGACCTACAGAAACATACCACAGACAACATAAATTTTTTTAAATATTTTCAGTATATGATACAATCTGTCATACTTAAACAAAATAAAAAAAAAAGAATACTTTTCATTTGTTTATCGCTTATTATACGAATATCATCACAATAAAAAAATATACACATATTGATGTTATTGTATAAAATGAAAATATTATAGTATACAATTAGTACATTACTCGTATATTTCAGGTTTATAGTATATAATTAGTATATTATCCGTATATGTTCTGAATATTCTTCATATCTTATAGTATAAAATATTATAGTATACAATATTTTTTACCAATTCATTTGGATATTATTTAAACAAGTAAAGAAACTATAAAATATAAAAAACTACACATACAACCAATATTCATCATCACAATAAAATATCATAATTCTAAATATTCAGATTCAACATAACAACAAATCCACCATAATTTCTCCTAATCTTAACCAACTATCTTCTTCCCTTTCTCTCATAGTTTTAGCCTTCCAGGACACTCATCTTCACTATCAATTCCATCAGTGTGCTTGCGCTTTCCATAGCTATACAAACTCACTGCATAATGGCTTCTCATATCCTCAGTATTCAAATTGTCCGGTATAGCCAAACCATGCACCAAATATTCCGCAAATGCAGCAACGAAAACACCACAATCACTACACAAATATATATATATATCAAATTAAAAAATATAAAGAAACTTACTTATACTATTGAGAAGGAAGAAATTGAACAAATGAAACATCAAAAGGATCAGTCAAATCCTTTAAGGAATACGCTCCAGCTGTGAGATTAAGATCAGAACAATAATCCCAAAAATCAAGAAGATCAAGAAACAAAGAAAGAAGAACACTGTAGCTTTTCAAAATCTCTAACACAACTCTATCATGCTTTGAACTGATCAATGAATTATACACATATAGGCACATGTCCTTAAAATTTAAACGTCCCATTATCCAATGCTTTTCTTTCGAAACGTGAATTGGAAACGAAACTTCATCAATATCTATCCATGACGTGCTACAAAGCATATAATACCCAAGAATGTACTCAGCAACAATATCATGCAAACTCACAAGAGAAACATCCTCATTCTTCGCTAAAAACTTAAAATACAAACTCTGAATATGCTGATCAAATTGATTATCAGTTGTTGTATATTTAATCTAACTATCACCGTAAACCTTTCTTTTCTTCCTCATACAATAAAAAAGAATATCAATATACTGAAACAAATAACAAAATATATATATCAGAAATATATAAAACATATTTTCTATATATGATATTCAAAATTAGTATATTTTATGTATATGAAACTCAACTAATCAATATATGTCATATGTATATATAGAAATTCAATATATTTTCTAAATATTTTCTAAATATTTTCTGAATATTTGTTGTATATGAAACTCAACTAATCAACATATATCATATAAATATAGAAACAATTTCTTTTCTGAATATTTTTCGTATATGAAACTAACTTAATACTAAAAAACAAAAACAAACTCACATACAAAGTGCAGAAGATAATAAGAAACAATATAAAAACTTACAGAAGATGACAAAAAACAGCCACAATAGTTCAAAGTATGAAACCAAGCCTTTAAAGAAATTACATCAACTCCAAGTTTTAAATTAAGAGATATGAGATCATCAGCATCAGAATATATCTTTTTCCTACAAAACAAAAAAAATAAAAATAAAAAAAATTTTAAAAAAACTAAATAGTTTTTTAAAAAAATAGAATTTCATACTTGTTCTTCTTCTTCAAACCATGTGTAATCCAAAAGTCAAACTCAGTGTGATTATCATAATTCATAGGGTCTTCAATAGTTCGACTAAAAGGACATAAATCTTTAGCTACAGTCCCAATTTTCTTCTTCTTTTTAGCAGCATCTGATGAACCAAACTTTTTTACGAAAGGAGATTTCTTAAAATATGAAGGTTTAACCTTCCTTTTCTTCATAATGGGACTAACAAAAGTATTATCATCGTCCACAATATTCTGTTTAGCCTAACATTGATAAAAATAAAAACCATGATTATAAAGTAAAAATAAATAACAACAAAACAATAAATAAAAACTGAATAACAACAAAAAAACTTACACCACTAATATCATTAACAGCTTTAACAACAGAACTAATAATTTCAGAAATATCATTAGAAAATTCTATGTTTGTCTTCTCATCCTAAGATAAATAAACAATAATTCACTAAACAAGATCAGATACGAAATATAAACCAAAAATAAAAAAAAATAAAAAAATGAAACATATAAATTAAAATAACACATACCAAAATAGATTCTTTTAAACCTTCATCGACAGAGACATCAGTATCTTTACAACTGCCATCACCAAAATCTTTCTTCATATCAGAATCAGACTTCCCCACTTGTTCTTTAACTTGTTCATGTGAAGAAGAACAACTTCCAATTCCAGCACCTCCAAAACCTAAACTGCCACCATCACCCTCTCCATCATCATCTTTACTCTTCTTCAAAACATCACCACTCTCAGCTAACTCTTCTTCCCTATCTTCTTCTTCTTCTCCTTCTTCTTCCTCTAAAAAAGTAGTTGTTGCATCCATATTCTCAACCTGATTAAAAAATAATAATATGTTAGGTCTCTGCCTAGTATATTATATATAAAGAATCATAATAAAATATTCATATGTCTATACAATTTTAGTATATTTTCTAAATATTTTCTGTATATGAAACTTAAATATTCAACATATATCAAATGAATATAGAAATTCAGTATATTTTCTGTATATGCAACGCAAATATTAAACATACATCACATTCATATAGAAATTCAATATATGTTCTGAATATATTATGAATATTTTCCGTATATGAAACTCAAATATTCAACATACATCGCATGTCTATAGAAATAAAAAATATACCACACCACCATCTCTTCTCATCATAACAAATTCAGTACTATCTTCAGAATCTCCTTTCTCTCCACCTTTTTCATCCGAACTTTCTTTTTTTCACATACATCTTTAGCCTGTTGAAAAAATCAAAATATATCATGTTTTCATTCAGTATATTATGAAAAAATAATAATAGTAATTAAAAAAATAAAATATACCTCAACAACATCTCCTTCATCTTCTTTTTCTTCCTCAGCCACAACATCTTCTTCACCTACATCTTCAGTCTGTAAAAAAATGTATATGTTATGTATATTATACATTTAATATACATAAATAAAAATATAAAAACCACACCTCAGAAACTAGGAAACTTAAAACCAATAATTCCTAATTGCTTAAACAGCAACTTCAAACACCCAAACGCATTGCCAAAATTAGAATCAATACTTTCTTTCAACTCTTTCAATTGTCCCTTCACCTCTTTGAATTCTTTAGACAAATACTCTTGCTTTTCAATAATATTTTTTAACTCATCACTATAAAACCTCTTATATTCACCACCAAAAGAAGTCTTCGCACCTTTCACAACAAATTCATCATTAGATGAATCTTCAACATCACTAACATCAGAAGACTTTCCTTTCCCTTTATAAAAAAAAACCATCCAACTTCAACTTTTGCCTCTTAAGAGCAGTAGGTAAAATAGTCTTCATCTTCAACTATAAAAAAAATAAAACAAAACAATTAAAAAAATAGTAAAATAGAAATAATAATAAAACTAAAAATAAAAAAAATTACCTTCTTTGCAGATTACCTGAAAATGATCTTCTTCAATACCTTAAAACTTAGAGTCATATTACAACTCTAACTCAGAATGCGAGAGATATTCACATCACTATAGCTACAAATATGACTACCAATAAAGGGGCAATATTCATAAAACCAAACTTGGAATGCAAAAGGGAATCCGTTCAACCAATAAAAGTATCCATCATGCAACTTCTTTTCCTTCCCAACCAAATTTCCCTTTAATGATTCCATAATGAAATCATAAATATCTTTACCCCAAGGGTACATATCATAAGAACTATTATCAACAATATTCAAAATATTTCTAGAAACTATCTTATTAATTGGAGAAGAAAATAAGAACATCTCAATAAAATAAAGAACAATAATCTTAATACAATCTTCATCGCTATCCCAACGTTTTGTAAAAAAAATCCTAGACAGATTATTTATTAATCTTCTTCAAACTACCAAAGTATTTATCAAGAAGGTTATTCTTCTCGGGAAAAACACTCATATTCCTAGTATCAAATAAACAATTCAAACCACTAACAAGTGCAAATTCTTCTATACCAAACTTCAACCTATTTCCACAAACATTAAACCAACAGTAAAAAAATATTAGGCTGCTTCAGCTCCCTCAATAATAAAGAATGAATCAACTGACACTGAACCTCAAACTTAGGCAGATTAAAAAAATATCTAAAATAAGTAGATTCAAACAAATGCAACTGATTTTCATTCAATTTTTTTTATTTGCACAATCATATCATAACTCAAAGAACACCTAACCTTAGCAACAAAATAATTATCAGGATTAATCAAAAGCTGCCAATACTACCAAAAAAAATTAAAATCTAAAAAAATAAAATAACAAAAGCAACGAATAATATTTGAATCATATTCAAAAACCACAAAACATACCTTCATAGCAACTTTTTTCGAATCAGTTCCCTCCTCAATTTGAACTTTCAATTTCTTTACTGGTCTCTTATCCTCAACTGCCACTTTTTCAACAGAATCCCTTTTTTTTTTACCAGGAGAACGAACGGATTCAAAAGCTCCTTCCTTCTTTTTACCCTTCTTTGTACTCTGACACACTACTGTCCTAACCATTGCAACTTTATATGATTTTCTCCTTCTAATTAGGTATAGATTCGACTAATTTCCAAAATGCAATAAAACAATGTAGCAACAACTTAAATAAAATACAAAAACTATTCCTTTTTCCCAAACAAATAACCGAACAAAAGAAGGTGAAAGGAGAATGTCGGGTAGAAACGTGGAGAAGATGACGAGAATAAAAGAAAGATGCAGTAAAAAAATACAGCCAAACAGCAAAATACAAAAAGGAGGCAAACTTGAAAGCCAAATAAAAAAATGGCACTCTTAAAAATATAAAAAGCACGCGCGTAATTAATTAAAAATGGGAGGGTATTTTGTGTGAATGAGTTTTAAAACTATACTACTTATATAATTTTCTCTAAATAATTTAAGTTGGGCCTATTTTGGGTTATCAAACCAACTTAAAATAATTAAGTGATGAATATATTAATTTTCAGCATTAAGTGGTGTTACTTAGTTTGATAACCTAAAATGGATCCAACTTAAATTATTTAATTCAGTTAAAAAGTACTTAAAATAATAAGTTAAAACTTTTGATTTAAAATATCTACTGAATACGCTCAGTTGTTAGGTTTTAAAATTTTTTTATTGGATTGACTGTTGTGTCCTTATTATTTAAAAATTGTTACTTACTTATCAATCTATTTTTTTTACTTACATATCAAAACCCTATTTTCTTCACTCTTTACAATTACTAATCAATCAATAAAAAAATTTAATACATAAGGTAATATTTTCATTCATCTTTTGTATTTGATTTTCTATTTTATATTACTTTTATGGTAATTTTTATATATTTATTATTTATTTATATTTTGAGATTTTCCATGTATAGTTAATAGTTGAAAATTAGAATATCAATATCATAAGGCTAAACAGGTAAAATTGATCACTTTTATAATTTTCAACACTTATAGTTATAAAACATATTTATTTAATTCAGTACTTAAAAAATTTAGTGTTTATTATATTCAACACTTCAAATTCAGTACTTAATTTTGCATCACTTAATTTTCAATTTTATCAAACACCATCTAAGTCCTTATTTTTTCCGCATCTGGGAAGGAAAAAAAAAATCAAGGATGCAAACAAAGACAACTTATGCAAACAAGGACAACTTACAAGGTACTCAAAAAAAATTTAGGGATTTTTTCAAAAATAACCGGAAAATGGAAAAAAATATCAAAATTACGGTTGACTTTTTTTTTAATTTCAAAATACTATTTTAACAAAACATTTTTCAAAAAATACAATGTTAAAGACAAATTATAAAATAACCTTAAATACCATAAAAACAACTTAAAAAATATAAAAAAACAACCTAAAAAAAACCTGAAAATAACCTTAATAACAACCTAAAAAACAACATAGAAAAACAATCTAAATAACAATCTAAAAAATAACCTCAAAAATAACTTCGACAACTATAACTGTAATATCCTGCCCTAGAGGTTAATTGGATTATAGATAGATTTTGGACTGTATTGCATTAGAAATAAGTTTGAGGGCCTTTTTACTTATTTTGGTAATTTGGAGGACTAAAATGGATATTTGTTAAAGATGGACTAAAATAGATATTTACAAAAATGATATTAAAAAGAAGGGATAGACTTTTGTGCCATTTTCCTTCTTCTTTCTTCTTAACTTTCTCCAGCTTCTTCCTTATGTCCCTCTCTTCTCCGTTTTTCATTTTCTTTCTTTCCTTTTTCTTCAAATCTTTAAACAACTTCAAGCATTGATTCAAGCTTCTTAAAGCAAATTCAAGAATATATACAAAAGATTTTGGTAAGTAAAACTATTTTGATTTCAAGTTTTTGAATTTAAATATAATTTAATGTTTTGATTAAATTTTTGAGTTTTAAGCATTAGTTTATCAAAATTGACCCCCAATAATGTTTGGAATTGATTTTGGTTGGATTTTAGCATTTTTGGTCGAAACAGATCGAGTTTTTGTGATTCTGGGTTGTAGAGGTGACGCTTCAGTACAGAGGTGGTGCCTCCGTGCATAGAGGTGACACCTCTGTGCATAGAGGAGGCACCTTTGTGGGTTCAGTAACCCTAAAATCCTTGTTTTGATTATTTTCAGACCATTTTTTGGGTCTTAAACCCTATCATTTAGACGTAGATCAACTTAAGTTGAGCAGAATTGAGATTTAAACTTATTTTCTTATGATTTTACTTATGGATGTTACGATCAGATCTAGTTGAAGCTGTAGAGCCTAGGTCAGGGCTAGCCAACTAGATTTTAGTTCAACAAGCTCAGGTGAGTGGATACGTATATAAAACTACTTTGAAACCATATATATATATATATATATATATATATATATATATATATATATATATGTAAGAATATGTTTTTACAGTTTGGAAAAGGTTTTCTATGTTTTAAATCTAATATTTCCTTACAAATAGAATTTTATCATGTATTAGTTTACAAAACATGGTTTTACAAGTTATTTAGCTTTTATATCTAAAATTGGGAACATATGATATATAATTGTTATTGATATAGCAAAAGCTATTTAAAGCAAGGATTTGTTTAGTATTTTAGTACAATGATTATGTTTCAGCTTTATACAATTATCAGCTTTACGATTTATCAATTATGTTTTAATAGCAGTTTGAGAAATGTAAATGATTTGGTTTCATGGATAAAACTATACACTCGTATTATGTACTCTTTAGATTACACCACGATGACTGGTATTTATTCAGCAGTATTATTATATATATCAATAATATTATCTAGCAACTGTCTTGGGGACATCGCTTGGTTATGCATATAGCCTTGGGGGCTTACAACCGGGTGGTTTAGCTCTGTGTATATGTTTGACCAGTATTATATAGCAGTATATATGCACATGGGATACCAGGTCATCAAAGCTGCCCATTATGTTAGCACAATCTTTAGTTACATATTAATGAGTGTATGTATAGCATTTTACGAATGTTATTTCTCAGTTTATTTCAGTTGTTATGACAACTGTTTAGCTATAATATGATGTTACTTCAGCTTGAAAGAAATCAGCTTATGTATATGTTTTACTATGTTATTTCCAACAAGAAATAAATCAATTTATGTTAACTCTGTATTATAATTTTAGTGGTTTATTTCTATATTATTTACAAGGCAGTTTATGAGTATCCTGTTTTATGATATTTCAGCAGCTTAGTATTGATTAATATTATTATATTCAAAGCAGTTTTATTGATATATTTACAGTTATTTTTAGCAGATCACTGGTGTTCCCACTTTAAAGTATTGTATTTAAAGTTAGTCCACAAACTGAGTATTTTTGTACTCACCACCCTTTTGTTTTTAAAATATTTTCAGATTCAAAGGAGTATCAGCAGTAGCAACTCGTAAGACCTGTATTGGGAGTCCACCTGGTATTTAGAAGAGGTTGTGCTAATTAACTATGTATATATCCTTTTTGGGCCTTTCACTAAGTTTGTCTTGATGATAGATAGTGGATTGTATATATATAATCTAAGGATGTTTTAAAGGAGATTTTTATGATGTATAATAGCAGTATTACTTTCAGTTCACTGTAAGTTATTGGTTATATAAGTATGTTATATTTCCAATTCCAGCACTAGCCAGCTCAGCATAGCATGTCGCGTCCGACTCTATAGCTAGTGGAGTGGGTGTGATAATAACAATCTTAAAAATAACTTCAAAACAAATTCAAAAATAACCTCATAAACAATCTTAAAAACAACATCACAAACAACCTCCTACCAAAAATGCATACACAATGACCAAAATCAATGAAAACGCATCACTTGACAAAAATCTATCAATACTTATAACAACAAAAATATAAATTCAAAAATAAAATTAGAAAAAATACAATCCAAAAATTATCTAGTGCCAATAATAAAAAAAATAATAATAACACCCACACATCAAATCAACAAAAGAAACCATCAATTGAAAAAAATTTATCAATACCCATAACACTACAAATATAAATATAAAAATAAAATCAAAAGAAGAAAAAATATTATGGTCGTTGAAGCTTTATTTCCTGCAAAAATCCATTGTTAATGAGTTAATTTTATTGTTAGTGATTGATTTGAGAGAAAGAAGAGAAATAGAGAAAAAAAAACGAAGAGAGAAAGAAGAGAAACCATAGAGAAGAAGAAAATAACATAACAAATAAAAGAGAGAAAGAAAAAGTTCGTATTTTAGAAAATACACGTCGTAAATTTTTAGAAGAAAAAATAACATATTTTTGAAATATTTTATTTTGACTTAGTTATTTTTTTAATTTTTCCAAAAATTTAAAATTAATTTGATAATCATTGAATCAAGTTTGGGCTACTTGAGTTAATTAATGAGTTGAGTTGATTTTATAATACTTGACTTAATAGCCTCATAAATCTAATTAAAATTTATATATAATTATATAAATATTTTATCGAATGGAAATCAAATTAAATAATTTCACCAAGTTTGACACAAATTTTAAATTAAATTATGGGGTTTATTACACCATCGATCACTTAAGTTTGCCATATATTTCATTTTGGTGCCAAATTTTTAATTTTTTCTTTTCAGTTACTAAAATTTTATTTTAACAAAAGAAACCATCAATTAAAAAAGATTTATCAGTACCCATAACACTACAAATATAAATATAAAAATAAAATCAAAAGAAGAAGAAATATTATAGTCGTTGGAGCTTTATTTGCTGCGAAAATCCATTGTTAATGAGTTAATTTTATTGTTAGTGATTGATTTAAGAGAAAGAAGAGAAATAGAGAAAAAACACGAAGAGAGAAAGAAGAAAAACCAGTAAGAAGTAGAAAATAACATAAAAAAGAAAAGTAAGAAGGAAAAAATCCGTGTTTTAGAAAACATGCATTGTAAATATTTGAAAGAAAAAATACCATATTTTTGAAATATTTTATTTTGACTTAGTTATTTTTGTAATTTTTCCAAAAAATTTAAAATTAATTCGATAATCATTGAATCAAGTTTGGGCTACTTGAGTTTATTAATGAGTTGAGTTTGATTTTATAATACTTGACTTAATAGCCTCGTAAATCTAATTAAAATTTATATATAATTATATAAATATTTTATCAAACCGAAATCAAATTAAATATTTTCACCAAGTTTGACACAAATTTTAAATTTTAAATTAAATTATGGGGTTTATTATTCACCGATCACTTAAGTTTGCCTTATATTTTATTTTGGTGTCAAATTTTTAATTTTTTTCTTTTCAATTACTAAAATTTTATTTTAACAAAAGAAACCATCAATTGAAAAAAATTTATCAATACCCATAACACTACGAATATAAATATAAAAATAAAATCAAAAGAAGAAGAAATATTATAGTCGTTGGAGCTTTATTTCCTGCGAAAATCCATTGTTAATGAGTTAATTTTATTATTAGTGATTGATTTAAGAGAAAGAAGAGAAATAGAGAAAAAAAACCGAAGAGAGAAAGAAGAGAAACCAGCGAGAAGAAGAAAATAATATTAAAAAAAAAAAAAGAGAAAAGGAAAAAATCCGTATTTTAGAAAACATGAGTCATAAATTTTTGAAAGAAAAAATACCATATTTTTGAAATATTTTATTTTGACTTAGTTATTTTTGTAATTTTTCCAAAAATTTAAAATTAATTTGATAATCATTAAATCAAGTTTGGGCTACTTGAGTTAATTAATGAGTTGAGTTTGATTTTATAATACTTGACTTAATAGCCTCGTAAATCTAATTAAAATTTATATATAATTATCTAAATATTTTATCAAACTCAAATCAAATATTTTCACCAAGTTTGACACAAATTTTAAATTTTAAATTAAATTATGGAATTTATTACACCATCGATCACTTAAGTTTGCTATATATTTTGGTGCCAGATTTTTTAAATTTTTTTTTCAGTTACTAAAATTTTATTTTTATTTCAGGTTAAAAAACTCGAATAGTTCCAGCTAAATTAATCATACACGACAGACAAAATAAGCATATTCTTTGAATATTTACCATGTAAGCATCCTAGTCATACACACTTAATCATGTAGGCCCAAAAAGGTAAGATCTCTTAACTTAACATAACAAAAATAAATTTTAAAAAAACTAATCCCTAAAATCACTCTCTGTTCCTCTTTATTCTTATTTCCTTCACATCGTTCATTTCTTGTTAAATCCTTCACTAGGCTCACATCAAGGAATCAGGCAAAATAAAATTCCAATTTTAATCTCCCTTGCAGCCTCTAATTTGCCTTCTATAGTATTAATTGGCTACGATTTGTTTGTGATTGGTCTACTTTATAGGCCTTGCATATGCTAAATAATATTTTCTTCTTAGGTTTTGAAGCAAAATATGATTCAATTGAAGAGACATGTAAAGGTTTTAAAACTGAAAGAACTAATTTTTTGATCTTTAGAATTGATAGTGATGGAAAAAAGAAACAAAGATCTTTTGGTTTGTGATTGAATTTTTTATGAAAAGTTGTATCAAATCCATTAAAATCAGTCATTGGTGTTGTTATAACAAAATGCTTATAAGTGCAAATCATTATTACAAAAAGCACAACTTTCTAGCTCAAAATCCAAAAGGGTCTAATGGGTAAGTCTCAAAATTTCAAAGAACTTCAAGATAAAGATCAAAATAAAAAAAAATAATTACAACTCTTTTAAAGTGAAAAGGTGAAAAAAAAAACAAGATCTTGAAGAATTTAAATCAAAATCCAAAATAACAAAACTAAAAAAAAATTAATACTTATATGATCTTATACGGAGAGAATTGAAGAAGGTGAGATCTCTTATCGTTCGATCTTGACATGAGCGACAAAATCAAGGTTTCGAAGGATGCTGTGTCTTGGCCGAGTATGGTAGCAAGTTGAGCTTGTAGGAGCTAGTGTTGAGTTGATGATGACGAAGAGTTGGTCATGACTATAGGTAATAGGCAAAGAATAAGAAGAGAAAAAATTAAAATTTTAGGTATATTTGCTCTCTTTGGTATGGAGTATGGAGCATAATGAAGAGTCGAAGAAGCGGTTGTTGTAAGGAAATAAGAACGATGATATTAAGGAATAGTTTTTTTGGGAAAAAATATAAAAACACCCCTAACGTTATATCATTATCTTACACCCACCACTAACATTTTTTAAGGTGCAAATACTTCCTTATTATTTTGAAAACTATACATTTAAGCCCCTCTTACAAGCAATGTTAGTTCTCCCCGTTAGTGGGGTCTACTGTTACTGATATGCACAAAAAAAATAGATAAAAGTTATAATAAGGAACAAATTTACCCCTAAAGAAGATTTATGAATATTTTAACACACAAATTTTTCAAAAAAAATTTATTTTTTATATAATAAAAATATCAAATAACCGTTTGCTTGTTTTTATACTCATAAGATCTATTAATAGTAATATGATATTAAAAGGATTAGATTTTTATACTCATAAGATCTATTAATTGTAATATGATATTAAAAAGATTTTTACATCTACTTTTTTTTATTAATTTTTTTAAAATATTATACAAATTCATTCTATCGTATTTAAAAATAAAATTAGGAATATTTAAATAAAAGAAACTCATCTAATCCTATATAAAATTTTACATTTTATTTACTCTTAAAATAAAAATAAATAAATAAATATTTATTTATTTATTTACCCATCTCATCCTAATTTGTTATATTTAAATAAATATTTTTTTTTTATTTTGAGAGTGAATAAAGAAAAGGACAAATTTTATATACAATGAAATCAAACTTTTATTTAATTTCTAAATTTTTTAAATGGGACAAAAATTTAAAAAATTTGTATAAAAAAATTAGATGTACATTATTTTAATATTGTATTAGCATTAGTAGATTTCATGAGCATAAAAAATAAACAGTTATTTAATATTTTTATCAGATAAAAATGTAAATTTTTTTTGAAAAATATTTGTGTTAAAACATTCTTAAATTTTCTTTAGGAGTATATTTGTTCCTTATTATAAATGTTAGGGCAAAAATGTACCTTATTTAATTTTTTTTGTATATGTTAGTATTAGTGAACCTCACTAACAGTCAAACTAACACTGTTTGTAAAAGGAATTAAATATATAATTTTCAAAACAATAATGATGTATTTGCAATTCAAAAAACGTTAGTGGTGGATGTGAGATTAAGACATAATGTTAAGTGTGTTTTGGTACCTTTTTCCTTTTTTTTAATTTGTTTTTGTCATGTTAAGTTAAGGGATTCTACCTTTTTGGAGCCACATGATTAAGTGTGCATGACTAAGATACTTAGTGGTGAATATCCATAGAATATGTTTATTCCGTCTACCATGTATAATTAATTTGGCTGGAAATATTCGAGTGATTTTGACATGAAACAAAAATAGAACTTTAGTGACTAAAAAAAATTAAAAATCTGATACTAAAATGAAACATATGACAAACTTAGGTGACTAACGATGCAATAAACTCTCAATTGTATCCAAAGTTAATAGCATTTTAAATCAATTCGACTCGATTCAATTATATATGTGAAAGCAGTAAATCTATATATATATCAAATTCTCAGCCTTAAAGTCATTAAGCCCTTCCATCAAAAAAAAAAAAAATCATTAAGCCCAAAATTTGACACGTGTCCCTCTCTTTATTTAGTATTCAGCTCTATAAGTTTATGTGTTGAATTCTAAAAATTCACCACATTTTCTTAAAAAATATATAAAAATTATTTAGTTAATTACTTACTTGAAATAAACTCTTTTTAACTTAAAACTCTATTTAGTACTTAAAATAAACTCCTTTTTATTTAGTTAATTACTTACTTGAAATAAAATTCTTTTAACCTAAAGCTCTATTTAATATTTAAAATAAATTCCTTTTAACCAAAAACTCTATTTAGTATCAACTACCATAAAACTACTAATATTTTTTGTATTTTGGTGATCTAAAAATTAATTTATAATTGTTTATCAGATACAGTTATTTATTCATTTAACATTTAAATATATTATTTTATAAATAGTCCACGTAATGTGCGGATTCACGACTAGTTTAAAATTAAAACATGATGTATAATTTTAAAAAGAATTAAATAATAATTTAAAATTAAAATTTAATTGAATCAAGTTGAGTATATACTCTTAATTTAGTAATGTGAATGATATTTTCATAATTTTATTTTTTGTTTTTTTGTTCAATTTTTTTATTTATTTTTTAGTTTGAACTATTAGTATTCAGAATTTATTGAACTCCCACTAATTTAGTTCAACTCATATAGAACTATAAAAACTGCAAAGGTCACTAGGATTCCAAGTAAATACTTTAGTTTAAGCCAGAATATTCTCTCACCAGTTGATTCCACCAGTTGCTGGTGATTTTTTTTTTGGGAAAAATGCATTTTTTGTGTCTCAACTTTTTAATTTCTGCTATTTTGGTGTCTCAACTTTTTATTTTTCATATTTAGTGTCTGAACTTTTAAAATCCCATCTCATTTAGTGCTTATGGCCGGAATGGGCTGACCGGAATGCTGACTGTGCCGAAATGGGTCCCACCTATTGCTTCATCAACTGCCACGTCACAATTACACAATAAAGAAAGAGTTAAAAGACAAAAATGCCCTAAACTTATCAATGAAAAAGACAACCGATCCTGTTTCCCCATTTGCCTTACCCTAAACATAACGAATAGAGAAGGAAGAAAATCACGACTCCAGGAAGAAGAAATTGCACGAGTACAAGAGAATTATGGAAGGAATATGCCCATGTGGAAAGCAAAGGGTGATGAGAACTTCGTGGACAAACTCAAATTCAGGAAGAATGTTTTGGAGCTGTGAAGAGGTATCATGCAATCGATCTTTCCAGTGGGCAGAAAATCAATTGTGTGAGAAGTCAAGATGTATCATTTATGGGTTATTGAATAGCAAGTCAAGGTTGGAGGTTCAATTACAAAGCAGAAAGGAAAGGAAAAAAAGGTTGTGGGTGGTTGTTATCATATTGGTAATTATCGTCATCTTCAAGTGATGTTTTGCTGTAGTATTTTTGCTGTTGGCATTTGCTGAATGCGTATGTGATAGTGCCAATAGTGTTTAGCTTTTGATCTTCATATAGTTCTAGCTTTTTTTTTTTTGAAGAATAGTTCTAGCTTTTAGTAGTTGCAAAAGATGTAATCAATTGCTTTGAAATGCAATTACATTTAGACTCCTGAATTGCATGAATCAGTTATTAAAGTGGAGGTGCCAATACTTAATGCAAGAATGGTTGTTGGATTTATGCTAAAATTTTGTGGGTTTATTTATACTGTGAAATCTTATTAATTGAAAAAAAATTATATAACTTGATTATAATCTTGAAGTTGTTTCATTCATGTAATGTGGTTCATTTTTTCCCCACATCTATGTCCATTTGCTTGTTTGATCTTGAATCCATTATAATTTAATTATTGTTTTTGTTGATTTTTGTTGCTTGTTGCTCTTTGTTGCTTTATGTTGCTCCTTGTTACTTTATGTTGCTCCTTGTTGCTTTGTTGTTGCTCTTTATTGCTTTGTTGTTTCTCTTTGTTGTTTTCTTATAAAATGTCAAGAATACTTTAAAAATAGAAAAAATCATGAGCAAAGAAAAATATTGAGCAACAAAATATTGATAAAAAGTAGTACCTTAAAAATAGAAAAAAAATATTTAGTAAAAAAATGTCGAGAAAAAAAAATGAAGAAAGTAGGAAAAAAAATTTTGATTCAAAAAAAAGGAGGATCAATTTTGAGTAACAACACTAAGAAAAATATTGAGCAAAAAATAAAATAACAAATATTGAAAAAAAAATAAAATGTTAAGAAAACTTTAAAAATATAACAAATCTTGAGTATAAAATAATATTGAAAATATTGAGCAAAAAAAATATTGATAAATAACAGTACCTTAAAAATAGAAAAAATAAGTTTAGTAAAAAAATGTTGA
>CATIWO010168234.1:0-22366 GCA_949673435.1 Macaranga tanarius
AATGGCATGACATTCCATTCGTATTGTCCAAAAGGAACTGTAAAAGCAGTTTTATACCGATCCTTTGGATGAATTTGAATTTGCCAAAAACCTGATTTCATATCAAACTTTGAAAAGATTGAAGCAGAATGGAGTTTTTGAAGCAAATCTTTTTTGTTTGGAATTGGATATCGAATCCATTTCAAAGCAGAATTTAAAGGTTTGTAATTGATCACAAGTCTAGGAGTACCTCTTTCTATTTCACTATTTTTGTTGACATAGAAAGCAGCACAAGACCATGGTGATCGAGATTTGGAAATCAGATTCTTATTTTCTAGATCCTGAATTTCTTCCCTACAATGTTTTTCAAGGGTTTCGTTCATTTGAATAGGTCTAGCTTTTGTTGGAATATGTACTTCTTTCATCAAAATTATGTTCATAGGGTAGATCAATGATGTGTTGTTTTCTATCCCATAAGGCACTAGGAAGATCAGAACAAACTTCATTTTCAACTTGTTTTTAAAAATCAGATATTCTAGATTTTATCAAATCATTTTGAAGTTGATTTTGAATTCTTTGGAGTTTGACATCTTGTTGCAAGTGCATTAGATGTGTTTGTTTAACCTTGATTAAAACATTAATTCTGAATTCATAGATAGAATGAGCTTTGATCAAATTTAAATTTCTCTTTTTGGGTTTTTCAACAAATGGAAAAACTAGTTTGTCACTTCTTGCTTTAAAGCTAATTCCTTGTTCATCGACTTTATAGGGAGTTATCAAATTTATGAAAGGAGTCCCTAAAATAACCATTGAATGTAAATCTTTTGCAAGAATGAAAAGATTCTTGAGAGCAATATTTCCTGTAACCATAGAGGCTTCAACTTTGCCACCAATAGTCAAAGCAGAATCATTTGCAGCTGCAAGTTTTTCTTTAGTTTTCTTATGAAAACGTTTGGGAACCAAATCATATCTGATACAGCTCAAATCAGCACCTGTATCAAATAAGGCAATTGTTTCCAGTTCAAAATCATTTGAGAAAACGATTTTTATTTTGATCAAATATTTTCGAGATGTAATTTCTCTTAAAACATTGATGTACTGTTCAGGAAATTCTGAAACCTTTTCCAAGTTTTGAACTTCATGAGGGATTTCAGGATCTTCTGAGTCAGAACTAGAAGATTCAAATTTTTGTTTGGAATCAAGAGATTGGATACCATATATATATATATATATATATATATATATATATATATAAATTGCTGGAAAAAATTTCATGTATAGGCTTAATCCTATGTTGTTGTAATTTTTTTACAAGTTTTTATAGTAATCATCAGCTGGGACAGGAGTCATGTGCTGTCCTAGCCAGGCAAAGCCCTGGCAAAAGTCAGCTGCTTCTAAAACCCAACTCAAACGACTGCATTCCTAGCAAAACCTTGACACAGTTTTTAAATGGTGCAGAGTGTTTACTGGTGTAAAATATCTATCTAAAACCTACATATTCACATATGTTATAAAAACACCCACCAGATCATTTTAAATTCTGATATCGGGAACAAGAATAAAAGAGATGTGATTATAGTATAATTGTTATGTTTTAAGTATTAGATTTTATGTTAATTTATGTTAATTTGTTATAAGATAGGGTATTTATATATGTTTAATTTGTGATTGTAGGTCATTAATCAAGGTTGGATGAGTATTAATTGAAGAATAGGAGCAATTGAAGTCGATTTTTGAAGATATTGTGAACACAGGCTACAACACACCCGTATGTATGACCGTGTAGAAGAGTTTCTGAGACACGGTTGAAGACACGACCATGTGCTAAACCGTGTAGTCTGCTGGAAGATTTGAGTACTTGGAACACAGGTCGAGACACGCCCGTGTGTCAGGCCGTGTGATGCGCTGCTAATTTTACATACTTGAGACACGGCTCGGGATATGCCCATGTAGATGCCCAAATGTTGAATATATAAAAGATACGGGCGTGTAGGCAAAAGACACGGCCGTGTATGCGGAAGAAAAAGGATAAGATCAACTTCTTTTAACACTAATCTAAAGAGAATTGAAGGAAAAGTAGAACTCGAAGAAAACTATCTTTTGACAGAAAAAGGAGGACCTTTAGGGCATTATTGAAGATCAAGATTGGAGATTGGAGATTAAAGGGATTAAGAGATTGAATTTCTATTTCTTCTTCTTAATTCTTGTAATTGGTGATGGATTTATTTTACTTGTCTTTAGAGTTTAGTTTTATTATATTAGGTTAGGTTTTTATTCATCAGGGAATTAAGGATTCGAACATGAGTTAGTTAATTTTTCCTTTCCAATAAATCTTTTATTCATGCAAAGTTGTGTTTATTGAGATTAATGCTTGTTTTTGTTTGGCCAGCATTTGACATGATTTAAATTAAGATTATGCATTGAGAGATGATTGTCTTAATGAAACTATAAACATAAAATGAAATTGGTTCATTACTAGAGATAGATTGAATTAATTAAATTCCATAAGAGTTGAGCTTAACTTTATAATTAAATTAGTTAGGGTTTGTAATTACAATGAGAATTGAATTACATGATATTGATTAAATATTATTGAGTGAATTGATTAGCCTTGAGAGAGGTAATTAAGATTTTAGATAACTCAGGGTTTGCATGAATCATTGATTTAAGGAAAGGGAATTGGCTAATGAGTGTGAGGTGAATTAATATCCTAATGGTTGTTTTAGAATTGGTTAATTGATTTCATAATTAGATTTATTATTATTTCAGTTGTAGTTAATTATAGTTAAACTGATCACTATTCTTGGAAGCTTTAAACAATTAGAAGTAAATTGATAAGTGGATAGATTAAAATCTCTGTGGGAACGATATCTTTTGTACTACTTGTCGATTCTGTATACTTGCAAAGTTTTTACCAAACATATTTTTAGGCGGTTCCCACTCTAGGATAGCTTTTATCTTTGATGGACCTGGCTTTACTCCTTCTTTAGATACTATATGCCTAAGAAATGCAATTTCTTCCATCCAAAACTCACATTTACTGAATTTAGCATATAGCTACTTTTCCCGCGAAATCTATGAAGTTATTCGAAGATGCTTTTCATATTCTTCCTTATTTGGAGAGTAAATGAGAATGTCATAAATGAAAACAATAATAAACTATCTTTGAGCTGGTCAAGTAAATCATCAATTCTAGGCAAAGGATATTTATTCTTCATTATGATTCTATTCAATTGCCTATAATAAATACACAATCTTATGCTTCCATCTTTTTTTTCACAAATAACACCGGCACTCCCCACGATGAAATGCTTGGCCTAATAAACCCTTTTTTGAACAGTTCCTATAATTGCTTTTTTAATTCCTTCAACTCTAATAGTAACATCCGGTATGGTGCAATTGATATTAGTGCTGCTCCTGGTATGGTCTCAATTTTAAAATTCACTTCTCGATGTGGTGGCATTCCCGGTAGTTCATCTAGGAACACATTTAGAAATTCTCTAACAGCGGCTACATCCATCACTTCCGGACTAACCTTTAACGTATCAATAATATTGGCCAAATATACTTCACATCTATCTCTAATTAGTTGAAAAGCTATGGTGGCAGAAATCAAACAAGCAGGGATGGTTTTTCTCTCACCCACTAAAACTATTTTTCTTTGCCCCGAACTCTCAATAGTTACTTTTTTTGTATAACAGTTCACAATAGCATGATGCTTGTATAGCTAATCCATTCCCAAAATAGCATTAAACTCTTCTAAATTGATCACCACTAAATCAGCATGCAAAGTCCTACCTTCTACTTCAATAGGATAGGCTCTAATTACCATATTAACAAGCACTGTACCCCCAGTAGGCATGGATACACACATATTATACCCTAATGATTTAATAGTGCCATGAACTTTCAGTGCAAACTCATAGGATATAAATGAACATATAGATCCAGGAACTATTAAAACAAATGCATCATGACTAAGGATGGTAAATGTATCCATGACTACGTCCGGTGCAACTGGAGCTTTTTGCCTCATAATGGCATACACCCTAGCTTGACTTTGAGCTTGCCCAATTGATCATGTTGGTATAGAAGTGACTACTTCACTCCATCTTCCATGACCTCTTCCTCGACTAATCTGAGGAGTATTTTCTCCCGTGCTACTTTATCCTATTATATGAGGTCCCTCAGCATTCTTCCTTACTAGACAATCTCTAATAAAATGCCCGGGTCGACTACAATAATAACACATAATTACTCGAGATCCCCAACATTCTCTAGAATGGAATCTTTCACATTTGTTTCATGTAGAGGCGGATACACTGCTTATCAATTTACTTGTTCCTCCATCTCTTCGATTAACAGACCTCCTAACTCCTCTACTGGACATATTCCATGTTGCTTGATTAGATCAGCTTATCCCTCGTTCTATGAAGCTACTTTATTAGAAATTAGAACCTCTAAAGGATGATCTTTCCTCAATTCTCACTGAAGGGGTAAACACATCGGTAGTCCTCTTCTTTTTGGCTTCCAATGCATTCCTTTCCAGTATAATTTCCTCTTCTCGAATTGCTGTCTCCAAAAAATCTCTATACGTGGGTGGCTTCACCATTATCTTCTCTTGAATTTTAAGATTCAATCCCCCCTTAAACTTATTCCTCTCGAGTTCATCAGTAGCTACCTCTTCAAGTACATATTTTGATAGCCTTATGAATTGAACTTCATAATCGGCTACAGATAAGTCATTTTGCTTCAACTTGAGGAATTCAAGCTTCTTTTTATCCTTGTACATAGCTGGCATATATTTGTCAGTGAATACTTGTAAGAAATTTTCCCAAGTTAACGTTATTGGCACATTCCTACTTCCTGGCACAGTCTCCCACCAATCTAAGGCATTTTGTTTAAATAATGATACCACATAGCTTATCCTTTTTTAGAGGTGCAGTTGAATCGATCTAATACCCTTTCAGTACTTCTCAGCCATTCTTTAGCTACCATTGGGTTCGGTGGTCCCTACAAAAGCTTTAGAACCCTATTTTCTAATCTTCTCATAATTCTCATTAAGAGTGCTTTCATTCAGTTTTTGAGTCATCTCCCTTATAGCTTGTACAAACTCTTACATAAAAGGTGGGTAAAAAACTTATGGAGGAGGTGGTTGTGATTGGATTGTTCCTGTTCACCTAATGCGTGCATAGAAACTTGCCCATGAACTGACTCAAATGACTTTTTCGGGCCAATAGGAGGTACTTGGTGCTCTTCTATCCTAAGATATACAACACACATCACTATATATTATTTCTAACTTATGCATGATATGCCATGAATGTAATATATTTTTGTGTCCCAAGGGAATCTAATTTCTGCTTTGATACTACTAAATGTGAGACCTGTAATATGTGGCCTCAATCACACCCATACACGTGTCCAAAGGAAAATATCCAATTATAATAAAGATATAAATACATGCCATGCACATTCATTAATCAACACACATATACACAAAACCAATCATAGTTCACCATTTGTGCATGAGGTGTCCCCTAATTAAATGCATAATTATCACTTAAATAAAATAATACTAATACTCTTAATAAATATAAATAAATATCACCACAATATATCTTCACCCCCTTAATGAACTAGTATTATTATATAATAATCTATAACTTTCTATTATGATAAATTAGTCCCAACTTTCCGTACAATTATAGGTCCCTCTCTTCCAACATGCACATATCCAAACTTAAATATAATCCATAACTGGACTCTATATGTTATGAAGATATAATGCATGAATGATGGATCTAAGATGCGGGTGTTACATCAAGAAAAGCAAACCACATAAATAATTCTATTTTTGGAAGAGCTAAATTGAGTCATACATATGGCAATACCAACTGATCTTTGAGGGTAATAACTCTCATCACCTTATTATATAAGCTATTCACTAACAATTGCTTACTGAAAGAGCTCTTCCATACCACTCTATCTGATTTAACCATTGAAAGAGAATCTATTTAATAGTAAGTGAAAAGCTTGCAAATCACAACACTCAACATCAGTAAGAGAGCAGTACCAACTAAAGCTCGAATACCAATAGTCGCCTGCCAACTACCAAACTTAGAAATAAAACCAAATGGCTGAGTAGAGATTGCAAATAATGTTCGGAAGAGATCCTTCAAGCAACCATTAGAAATCCAACAATCATGCCAAAAATGCACTGAAGTACCATCTCCCATATTAAAATTATAATAATTAAAAAGAACAACGCTAAAAGCATCATCAACTAAAAATATTTTATAAAATATCTCACCATATAACAGAATAGAGTTTCACCGTATATATAAAGGCATTATTAATACGGGAGACTTTATACTTATACTTAACAATTTTACCCAAAAAAGACTCACCTTCATCCTATAATTGCTATAACCACTTAACTAACAGAGCTCTATTATGCATACTAATATCCAAAATGCCCAAACCACCCATATTTCTATGGGTCACTATTTTTTGTCACTGGACTCTATAACTTTTCTTTTTAATGGATCCCCCTAACCAGAAAAATCTATAATAATAGCATTAATATGATTCAACACACTTACTGGATTTTTGAATAAAGAAGCATAATAAATGGGCATAGCAGCAAGCGTAGATTTGATCAAAGATAGCTTTCCAACCTGTGACAACATTCTTCCTCTCCAAAGGACTATTTTTTTAAAATATTTTAAATAAGAGGCTGCCACGTTGAAGGATGTCGTGAAGACACACCAAGAGAAAACCCAAGATTTTGAAATGGTAACCTTAAGTATAAACTAAAATTACTCACTACAGTAGAAACTACTTGTAAAGAGTCAATAGCCACCCCTACCAATTGGCTTTTATGGAAATTAAAATGTAATCCAGATACTACTATAAAGCACTACAACATTCTCACAAGATTAATAACATAATGTACATCATAATGATTAAAGAAAGTAATATCATCAGCAAAATGTAAATGAGTTACCATAGGCGTAAGCTTTGGAAATTGAAACCCCTTTAAAAAACCCCTTTCCATCATCTTAGAAACTAAAGCAGACAAAGGCTCTATAGCCAAAAAGAAAAGAAAAGGAGATAAAGGAGAACCCTGCTTAACTCTATTATTACACACAAACTCTACAATCGATGAGCCATTAAGTAAAGTAGATGCCCTGGAGCCCTGTAAACACTCTTTTATCCAAGCGACCCACCTCCCTCCAAACCCCATTTTCTCTAAAACTGAAAATAAATATTGCCATTTAATTGAATCATAAGCCTTTTTAAAATCAATTTTAAAGACAAAATAACCCTTCTTAGAAATTGTCAAAGAATGAATGACTTAATTAGCAACAAAGTACCCATCCAAAATCTATCTTCCCTCAATGAAGGCAAACTAAGTACTACTAACCAATTTAGATATCACACTCTTAAGCCTATGAGATAACAATTTGGCTATAATTTTATATAACCCATGAATCAACGAAATAGGCCTATACTCATCAACCCTAAAATCATGACACTTATTAGGTATCAGAGTGACAAAATAAGATTTAATAGAAGAGGGGAGCTTACCAGTATGAAAAAAAGGAGTCCACCAGCTGAAAAATATCATCCTTAATAGTATTCCAAGCCTTTTTGTAGAAATAAAAATTAATCCCATCTAGGCCTAGAGCCTTATGGGAAGCACAACTCCATACTGCTGCCCTAATTTCCTCTATAGAGAAACATTATTCTAAATAACTAACTTGATCCACTAACAAAGTTGGCAATTGCAATCCATCTAAGAAACCATTAACTGGCCAATGCTTGTTAAACCGTTGTTGAAAATGAGAGATCAATAATTTAGCAATATCAACAGTGTCCTCAACTAATTTAGATCCATTCATCAGAGACCAAATAGAATTCCTTCTCCAACGATTAGATGCCTGAATGTGGAAGAATATTGTATTACGATCACCCAAATGGCACCAAGAAATTCTAGACTCTATTTTCAAAGAGACTCAACCAGTTTAGAAAGTACATTTTTCTTGCCAAATAAATTAGAAAGTTTTTCATCTTCATCAATACTTAGAGGTCTTAGCTCTGCAATACCTTCCAAAAGTTCAATTATGTGCTCCATAACCTTAAGGTTATTATCAACATGGCCAAAATGAGTTTTATTCCATCCCTTCAAATAAGTCTTCAAGTGTTTAAATTTCTACTGTATAGGCATAGAAAAAGGAAGAAAAACCCATACTTAATCAATAATCTAATTAAATCCAGGACTATCCCACCAACGGTATAAGAAACGAAAAGGTTTTGGACTAGGAGTGAAGCCATAAAGAATACTTGAGAAGCCACCCGGAAGTAATAAAAGCTATATACATATATGAATTTAAAATTTTTTTATTGCATGAATATACTATTAGTTTAACTAATACATGAAACAAATAAGCCTTAAAAATTTGACAAAAACATCACATTCAATTATGAATATTTAGTTCTAGTTCAAAACAAATCTAGACATTTAACATTTAGGTAGTTCAAAAACATTCTAGACATTCAAAAAAATTTAGGTAGGTCAAAAATATGTAGAAATTTAACATGCATCAAGAAGGCACAATGTTCTTTTTAATTGTGCTAGAATTAAGCTAAAAGTTGAGTAATTCAGTGGTATAAAATATTAACAGGTTAAAAGTTTAGTATTTACCTACTCATTCTCTATTACATGCTGGAAATATAACCATGCTTCAAAACACACACATGTATATAAAATAATATAATGTCGAAGATTTTTTTCCATTTTAAATATGCTAATATATATATATATATATATCAAAATAAATAAATAAAATTTCCATGTAGTGTAATGAATGTGTGTGTATAGGGTTTTCTCTGCATAAAACTTTCCCACATAATGGGAATAAAAAAACAAATCAATTCTTTTTACTTTGCATTGGCCCACCCCTTTTTGTTAGAGTTACCAATATTATTGGATACCAACGCAAAATAGAAAAGGAAAGGTGAGTTTAGTCGTGTGTTATTTAAATTACGGATAAGTAAAAAAAATAAAAAAAGCGTGTAGTAAAAATGTATTTTTACTTAAAAGATTTGTTATTTTTTCATAATATTTAAAGGTATATGATTTTATTTTCTAATACTTTAATATCATATTAACTAATATCATCATTAGTTTATAATAAAATTTTAATATGGTACTATTTTTTACTAATAAAAATATTTTACATGTGATTTATTATCAATATAATTAGTTGGACACTTTTAAAAATAATATAAATTTATTTTTAAAATTAAAAATAATATAAAATTATTTTTTATTCCTAATAAAATTAAAATTACATCTTATTTTTATTTTTATAAATTTATTTTAGTTAGTTGAATGATATACTACTAAATAAATAACTTTACTATTAAATATCTGTATTATTTTAAAATTACATTACATATTTTTAATAAAATTACTGAATGGTGTACTAAAATATAAGTAGAGTCAAACCATAAACCTTTTAATGTTATAAAAAAATCAGTGTTTTAAGTGAAAAGCGTCTAATCACATATTATTTTATTGTACTTTTCTCTTTAAATTATTAGTGATGATTGCTGCTTAATAGTTGGTGGTTGTTAGTAGTAAGTAATTGATAGCTAGCAGGGATAATTAGTATAAAAATTAATTATATTTTGAACTTTAGACTTCAAAAATTACTCATTATTTGAGATATTAATTGATAAAAAGTAACAAATTATTAATTTATAAAAAAGTGATTAATTTTTTGTATAATATATATTTTTATAAAATTTTTTATTATTTGTTAAATAAAATTTATAAATATATTTATTATTTTAAAAAATGTTATATATTTGTATATATTTTATTATTCCATTTTATACATATTTAATTAAGAAAAAAATTTATTAAAATAAATACAAGTATGATACACCATATAAATTGTAATAAAATTAAACAAAATCTAATCACCATATAAATTGTAATAAAATTAAACAAAATCTAACTTATATTTAAAAAATATAGTAATCATATATTATTTATTGATATTTAAAAAAATCATTAATTTGTATATTATATTGGTCTTAAAATATTTTGTATAATGTATTATCTTATAGAATTACTGAAATATCTATATAATATATAGGTCCCAAGTTGGGACCAATCAAAAACATTACTTAGGAAAATTACTGATTAATTGAATACTATTTTATTGAATTTTTTTATTGTATAATATTAATAATACCTATTTTTATTTTTAAATAATAATATCCTTTATACAAATTTTATCATAAACAATTGTTTCTAATAGAAATAATGTTCTATGATGTAGTTTGAAAAGATTGTATGTGGTTATATTTTTTAAAATCTTATAAAAATCATTACGTAAATTTATTTTTTAAAAATATGATATTGATGTCTCTATGAGTAGTTTAAGTGATAAAAGATGTGAACATCATCTATGAAGATCAGGATTTAATCCTTCGCGCCCTAATTATATACCACTTCAACTAACTAAAAAAATAAAATATGATATTGATGATAATTTTAGTACTGATAGGAATGATCTTATCACTTAGCCAACCATCTCTAACAGTAACACTTATGGCCCATTTTTCTTTCAATTTTGAAAGAAAGTACTATAACACCAATAGTAGGTTAAGGTTTGATGATTTTTATTGGATAAGACTTGCATATTTTAAATGTAATAAACAACTAAACATATTGAGCAAACAACAAACTGAAAGGATAATTC
Source organism: Macaranga tanarius (assembly GCA_949673435.1). Lineage (NCBI taxonomy): Eukaryota > Viridiplantae > Streptophyta > Magnoliopsida > Malpighiales > Euphorbiaceae > Macaranga > Macaranga tanarius. The sequence goes on from CATIWO010168234.1 coordinate 10,761, forward strand.
ATAAAAAATAAAAATTTGACAATCTCACGGCCTATAATATGAATTTTCGATAGCTACAGTATGAATATTTCACAGCTCACAGTTCCGATAGCTACAGTATGAATAGTAGATCTCACATCCTACAATATTTCTAGTCACTTTAGCTATATTGCGATCTTAGATTTGCCAACAAGGAAGTTTTTTATTCAATAGTAGAAGAGATAAAATGAGTGTGATTATATGGAAAAGCCAAGGTTTGGGAAGTAAGTTCAAGAAGAAGGCTTTGAAGGAATTGACTCTTAAACACCGCTTAGATCTAATCTTTTAATGGAAACAAAACAGAAACAGCCGGAGATGGAGATCCTACGAAGAAGTGTTTGTTTTGATTGTGGAGAATATGAAGATCCGCAAGGAAGATCTAGAGGTTTATCATTATAATGGAAGAAGGAATAGGATGTACAGATCAAGCGAAAAATAAAGAACTATATTGATGCAGAAATCAATGAGAGCAAGTGTTGGTTCTTTACAGGTTTCTATGGCTCTCCCTATAGAGAAGAGAAAGAAGTGATGCTAGAGGAAGTGAGGGGTTTTGCCTAAAATTAAGCAATCCCTCGGTTACTAGCGGGCGATTTCAACCTGTGTTTGACCTCGAGGAAAAGCAAGGAAGCAATGGAATCAGCTAGACTAAATCCACTCTATTTTAATAGTTCATCGATGAATGTGAGCTAATAGACTTGGAGTTTAAGGGTGATAGATTCACATGGTACAATCATCAGTCAGGTAATAACACCATCAAAGCACATTAGACAAGGCCCTAACTACAGCAAAGTGGAGGGAAATTTTCCAAGAAGCCCAAGTGATACATGAAGGCTTTATATGCTTTGACCATCGACCATTAAACATCCAAATCAGTAGAGCCTGACCAAAAGGCAGAGGCAGATTCAAACTCATGCTGAAATAGTTCAAAGAGGATAAATGCCAGAGAATCATAGAAAAGGTCTGGTCTTAAAACTATAACCAAGGATTAGGGTTCACTATATAAGTATGCAAAAGAATTACACTAATAGAGCAAAAGATATTTTGGCAACCCAAAAATGAAGATCCAATTACTGAAGGAGAGACTCAATGAGCTATATAAAGGACACTATGATCAAATGGTCAGAGTAGAAAAAGAGCAAATAAAATAAGAACTACAGAAGGTATGGGAACATGAAGAGCTCAATTGAAAGCAACGGTCTCGGCTTGATTGGCTGTCAACAGGTGACCGCAATATAAAATTCTTTCGCATATCCACAGTTCAAAGAAGAAGAAGGAATCAACTGGTACAGAATAAAAACCCTGAAGGAGAATGGATTCAGGAGAATAAAAGAATCAGGGAGGAAGTGCAGTCCTACTTTAAAAGAATCTACACAAGTGAACAAATCTTAGTGGCTCTAGAAATTATCCAAAGTTTAGAGAGATGTGTAACTCTTGAGATGAATAATTCTCTTATAGCTCCAATCAATGAAGAGGAAATTCGCTCAGCTATTTTCAGTTTAAGGAAGCACATAACACCAGGCCCGAATGGATTTCCAAGATTCTTTTTTCAGGAAAATTAGGAATTGGTGAAATCGGATATGATAGGATTAGTGAAGGATTTTTATGAAATGGGCAATATGAACCCAATACTGAACCATACACAACTTTCTTTAATTCCCAAGGTAAAGGCTCCAATGATATTATCATATTTTTTCCCCATAAGTTGCTGTAACTTTTTGTATAAAGTGATTTCAAAGATAATAGCAATGAGATTGAGGAAGTTTATTTCAAAAATTATCTCCCCTTATCAGACAGCTTTCATACCCAATTAAAGCATTCAAGAGAATGTGATAGTTACTCATGAAGCTTTGTATAGCTTGAAAGGAAGTAGAGCGAAAAAATATAGTAGAATAGTGTTAAAAATGGATATGGAGAAAGCATATGATCGGGTTGATTGGGATTTCCTAAATTTTATGTTGATCAGGATAGGATTTCATAGAAGATGGGCGAGAATGGTGATGGAATGCATTAGGTCAGTAACATATTCAGTCTCAGTCAATGGGGATCTCCTACCTGCCTTTAAGCTAAATCGAGGATTACGCTAAGGTGACCCTCTATCACCATATCTGTTCATTATGGTTTCAAATGTGCTATTAAAGTTAATTGTTTTCAACAAAAGGCAATGCAAAATTAAAGGCTACAAGATCAACAGTAAATGTGAAGCCATCTCCCACATGCAGTTTGCCGATAATACTATATTATTCGGTAGAGCAGAGATTAGAGAAGCTCTTAATTTCGTTAACATCCTATGAATGTACTATAATGCTTCAGGACAAAAACTCAATCACTCAAAATTGGGAATATTATTCAGTTCTCTCACTCCTCCTACTATTAAGCAACAAATAATAGGGGTGCTCAACATTAAGGAATCGATTTCATTCCAACAATATCTAAGAGTTCCTTTAGAATGGGGTAAAATAAAAATGCAGTTGTGTGAAGAGATATGCGAGAGAGTAGTAAAGAAAGTACAGGGCTGGAAAGCAAGGTTCCTATTGCCAGCTGGGAAGGAAGTGCTCATCAAGTCAATAATTCAAGCAATACTAACATATATTATGTCTGTCTTCCAACTACTTCAAAAAGTAATAAGAAGATTGGAGTAAATGGTTAGGAATTTTTTATGGTCTCAAGAGCTTGAAAAGAGAAAGGTGCATTGGGTTTCATAGGAGAATATGACAAACCATAAATTGGAGGGAGGTTTGGGTTTTAGGGATCTCAGTCTTTTAATTTAGCTCTTCTCGCCAAGCAATATTAGAACATCATGCAGAGGCCCAACTCCTTATGTGCCAGGTTACTCAAATCCCTTTACTTCCCTCAATCTAGCTTATTAAAGGCACAATTGAGGTCGAGACCTTCTTGGATCTGGGTGAGTCTTATACAAGGCAGGGACTTAATAAAATTAGGGACTAGGTGGAATGTTTCTTTGGGTGAGAGCATAAATATATGGAAAGACAACTGGATACCTGGCTTGTAAAATTTTAGGTTATAGTCGATACCTCTACAGGACTCATAATTTAGCTTGGTGAAAGACCTCATTCTTCCAGCTTAAAGGCAATGGGACGAGGAAGCCCTTCGGATCTTTTTCATTGATCAGGAAGTGAGTGCTATTGAGTCCATTCCGGTGATGGGATAAGGAGGTACTGATAAGATAGTATGCATTATGCAAAAAATGGAGTGTATACTGTCAAGTCAGGCTACAGAAAGCTATATGAGTAGAAAGCCCAAGCAAGACCAGGTACCTCTATAACCACTCCTACTGTGGTCATCTATTTGGGGACTAAGAGTCCCTCTAAAAATAAAGTTCTTTGTGTGGCGTTGTTTGAGAAATGCATTACCAACTAACATCAATTTGATTAGAAGGGGATGCCAGATTGATCGATGTTATGCAAAGTGTAATTCTGTTGAAGAAACACTAGAGCATATTTTACTTTTATGCCCAACTGCTCAAAGGGTATGGTTTGCCTCACAACTTTCTTTTACACCAAAGGTACAAGATGTGTAGTCTTTCTCTAAGTTGTGGTTCAATATGGGTAAGCTATTAAGGGAGGCAGACATGGAGTATAGTCTAGAATTAATGGCCACTATTTGATGGCAGCATTGGCTTTACAGAAATAATTCAATTTTTGGCACAAAATGGATGGACCTTGATAAACTCATTTGGAAAATCCAGTAAAGCTGGTTGGAGATTGTGGAACTGGAACAACAAAAGCCCCATAGAGCAGAAGCTGGTATGCCAATAGCGAACCACTGGGAGCGACCTAGTTAAGGACAAATTAAGTTCAACTATAATGCATCATTCTCACTAGATCGACAAAAGGCAGAGTAGCAGTTATATGCTAAGATTACAGAGGAGAAGTTCTGCAGGATTTGAATGCCAGTGTCCGATGCCCAACAGCAGGTGTAGCCGAAGCAATTTCTATTAGGGAGGCTGTAAGATTTGTAACTGAATGACACACACAAGAAGTTATAATAGAGTTAGATGCTAAGGTAGTAGTTCAAGCCATAAATGATAAGCAGACAGATGTTTATTGGGAGTTTGTAGCAATTTTTGAGGAAATCAAATTCTTATTAGGTGCTAAAAAAAATAGGAAAATAACAATCATGTATATCTCTAGAAAGGCTAATACAGCTGCTGACTGGATAGCTAAGAGTGATAGCATGATCTCCATTAGGGACATTATAAACAACACTCACATGCAACTTTCCCATCTCTTAAGGAATGAAGCAGCTGATGTTTATATAAGCTTTTGATTATAATGATATTTCGTTTGTTCAAAAAAAAAACAACAAACTGAAAGCCTTGGTTAGCTTCTGGTGTATATAATTTTATTCTCTTTCTTCTCTTTCTTCTTTTCACTCCATTTTCTCCAAAATTTCTCCTTTTATTAGTGGTTTTATGAGGTAGTCTTGATTTTTTTTTCTTTTTTTTTTTTGCCAAAATCACTTTTTCTTCTTTTTTTTTCATAAATTAATCATATTCTATATATCGATGTTGAATCTATGGTATTTTTATTTTTGATCTCTTGATTTAGTTGTGTTTTTGTTATTTTGATAATTTGATCTATCAAAAAATTTTGGTTATTAATATATTTAGTTTTGAAAAATCTAAACTTTCTATATAATTTTTTATTGGTTATAATGAGTTGATGATATTCTCACTTTGATGACATCAGTCGATTGCTCTATGGGATTTGTATATATTTGATATTATTAGATTTCACTAAAAGGCGGGTTAAATTTATGTATTCTATTTTGTTATTTTAGTACTTATAATTTTTTGGCATAATACATTTGCAGCTCCTTGTACTTAGCATAATTGGTCAATTTGACATCTCAATTTATAAGTACCATTTCAACACTTGAACTTACCACTTTTTGCCTAAAATACATTAATCTAATGACATAATACATCTGCCACCCTTTATACTTATAACTTTTTGTCATTTTGATACCTCTATTTGCAGGTTTTGGCCAATTAAATCCTTAAAATGAAACACATGCTGATTCGCTATTTTATGCTACATGTAATGACAGGGGTTTAAAAATTATATTTTAGGCAAATTTAGATGTTGAAATAGAAAAACTATAAGTAGAGGTGTCAAACTAATAAAAAGTGGCAAGTACAGGAGGCTGTAGATGTATTATACCTAAATTTTTAGTAGGATCAATTACAATCACCCCCTTGAAGTTTGTACCATCACACTAGTCCGTCCCTGCATTTGTAAAAGTTAACTACTTCCCCCCTCAGTTTTAATCATGTATACTAAAAACCCCTTTTTGTCAACTAAATTTTGGAATATACCGTTAATTTTTGGAATATTCTTTTAACTAAAAGAAATCATTCATATTAAAATATCAATAATTATATGATATTCCAAAAATGCCCTTAACCTAAAAAAACATGTTATATTTCTCTCACCCTAACTTTATCTTCTTCTCATCCATACTTTTCTCCCACTCTCAAATCCATTGGCACCTACTTATGATTCAAATTTCCCATTTTCAACCCCAATTCGTTGAGACCCAGATAGGGAAATCGGGTTTGGTTTATGAAATCAAAAGATTAGAGATCCAATTCAAATTTGGAGAGGTGAGAGAAGACGGTATCGAGGTGAGCATCGAGCGATTGGGAGAGTGATGGATTTCAGATTGGGGAATCGGGTGAGAAGACAAGGAAGAGAACAAAGTAAATATGGAGAGATGGTTAAGGTTCGGCGAAGATGATTGGTGATAGAGAGGAAACAAGTGGAGACCAACGACAGAGATTCACAGTGACGATAGCGAGCGAGGGAATTGAAGATTAATTCCTAGCATTCTTATGGTTTGTCCACGCATCAGTATCTTGGGTCTCATTCTGCATCTTGGGTCTCATTAATTCCCAGTATTCTTTGGTCTCATTCTGCATCAGTATCTTATTCTGATGCTTTGAATCGTAATGTGGGAGCAATCTTGCCGAACATTAGAATTTTAGTGTCATACTTTCATTCAATTGAATTTGTATTTAGAAGAAGGGAAGACAGAAAGATGGTGATTTTGTTCTTGTTAATAGGGAAGAGAAGTTTGCCTTTTCCTTTTTCTTAAGGGTTGCTTGATAGGTGCTAGTCTCAATATATTGCTTTGGCTTTGATGTGCATTCAACCTGCCTATTTCAACTATGTGCAGATTTTTTTTTTTTTGGTTTAGGTGTTGGGTTGTTCATCCATATAATTAAGGGTTGCTTGAGTTGTTTTTAGATATAAAGCTATCACTATGTTTATGATTTTTGCTTTGTAGTTTAGTTTTTCTTAACATTATATTTGAAAAAAAAAAGATTGAAGCTTGGAATATAAATGCTTAAGTTGTTATTTATGTTAACAGAGACTGACATGAAAAGTTGGAATAGGTACCGGGAACCCATACAAATTCAATTGAATTTGTATTTGCTTTGAATCGTGAAGTGGAGAACTAATTAAGGGCATTGTTTGATTTACAAAAAAATAACGACGTTGGGTTTTTAGTATAGAAGATTAAACCTGAGGAGGGAAGTAGTTGACTTTTACAAATGTAGAGATGGACTAGTGTGATAGTACAAACCTCAAAGGTGATCGTAATTGACCCTTTTTAGTAATTTATTTTGTACGGTAGTCTTTTTAGTAAATCAATTTCTGCATATAACCTTTGATCAATTATCAATGAGATACCAATTTCACTATTGTCAAAAAAAAAAAAAAACTAAATATTTTGTATCTTAAATATTTCATATTTTAAATTTTTAAGAGAAGTATTTCGTAATTCATATATATTTTTTCGGAAAAAACTATAAGATATTTTTGTAGTATGTTGATATTGGACTAATTTTTACTAGTTAATGCTGAATAAAGAGGATTTAACATGATAAAAATTTGCATATAGTACATTTTGCTATAGAAAATTCTCACACAAAATCAATCCTTTAAATTATAATTAACATATTTTAGTCATTAATATATCACTTATTTTATCATTTATTTATTAATTTATTATCTAATCATTGTAAATTTTAAAATATATCTTAATTATTTGATCTTAGCAAATATTTTATTATGTATTCGTCAATTTATTAAGGTGGGTATACACTTTGGTACGTAAGGTTTTTTTGTTTTTGTTGGCTTTGATAATTATACTCAAACAAGTTAGTTTAAGGGATTATTATTATTAAATAGGATTTATTTTTTACAAGTATATTTTGAGAATTTATTTATAAGTTTACTAAGACGTATAAAAAATATAATTTTTAATTTTACGTAGACAAACTTATAATATAATTTTAAGTAGGAAAACTTGCTTAAAGTTATATTTTAAGTCGGAAAACGTACTTTTATAACTATTCAAAAATTTATAATTTCAGTTTCCCTTTTTTAGAATTAGTTACCCTTGCTAAAAAAGTATTGTATAGGACTATGACTGTTAATTGTTATACGTATTCTCTCAATGATTTCAATCACAAGTAAATATCTTTATCATTAAATCAAACCAAAACACGATGATTAAATTGTGTATTGAATTCACCTTTACTTATTTAAGAAAAAATGTAAAATAATACCCTATGAATACAAAAATCCAATAACAAAATTAATCATTTCTCAAAAATTTACTATTAAATTAATTGCCAAGAAATTTTTAAATATATTATAAATCTAATTAAAAATATATATTTTTTATTATTTATAAAATTAAAAATACATATTAATTTAATTTAATATGATGTTATAATAATTATTTGGATATCAAATCATTAAAGAAATTATTATTAAAAATTTATTTTTTTAACATATAGTTTGAGTGGTTAATCCCATCACAAGAGGGAAAGTAAAGGGGACAGGTGAACGAACCCTACTCTCAATATTGGATATTCATATCTTTTGTCATTTGAACTACTTATGGGGACATTATTAAAAATTTATTTTATATTAATATTATGATATAACAAACTAATTAAAACAAACACAAATAGTTAATAAATATTAAAATACAATGTAACAAAATCATTAGAATTTAAAGTGCCACAAAAATAGAAAGTACAAAGTAGCATAATGACATAAATTTTTGTTAGTTTTCCATTTATTTAATTTTTGAAGAGTACCCAAACAGGCTGGTCTAGGTGGCTAGGCACCTGTCACAGTAGTGTAGCCGTGTGGGTTCGATCCCATTGCCTCCCCCTCCCCACTAACATACTAATAACTAACTCCCTAATATTCATTCCAAAAAAAAAAAAAAATGAAGAGTACTAGACTAGGAAGATAAAAGGAAAAGGTATGCCGCCAGCAGCAATACAAAAGAGTACAGACATTTGCTTTGTAACCTTCCTTTATAACTATGATATTTTCCTTCCCTCGGCAATAATGTCCATTCCTTTGTTCCTTTGTCATGCAAGTCCTTTTTCCCCCTCTTTCTGGGTACCAAAATTTGGGACAATACTAATTTTTTTTTGAAAAAAAGGGTGAATCTTTTTTCATTGAATATCAAAAGTATACACTGATGAAGTAGTAATAAAAAATAATAGTTCAATTAAAAAATATTAAAAAATAATAGTACAATTAAAACTCTCACTTAAAAATATAAAATTTATTATTATTATTTTTCAATTATGTTGACAAATCTCTTTTAATTTATAACTTGACAATCCGTACACCTCACTCAATATTTTCATTTAGCCATAAATTAACTCTTTGGTCTTTAAATGAGTACGATTGCAGAAATATTAATAGAAAATTTATAATAAAGAGGTATCCAAATTCCATAAAAATTCTATTGGGGCAAGAATTTCATGAAAGAAGATTAACAATTACAATAAAAAAAATAAATAGATCAAATATTTGTATTTATTCAATATAAAAATAAAAAAAATAGAAAAAATAATTACCGATCAACAAAAATAATCAACGGTAGGCAAAATAAAAGCTTTGAGGAGAAACTAAGAATTAAGAGAAAAGGGAGTAAATATTAATTTTTTTAAAAATGAATAAATGCATCACTTATTAGTAATTTATAGTACTGTGATTGTTAATTATTAATATTAGTAATGCTATTTATGAGTGTACGTGAAGCACTACTATAATAAATTTCACTTATAAGACATTTAAAAATAAATTTTTACTTTATGTTTAGATGAATGGAAAAAAAATAGGGAAGAAAAATAAGAAGAAAAAATATAAAAGAAAAATATTTTTTTATTTGAAGAAAAAAAATAAAAAATGAAATAAAATATATACTATTTTTCATTTAAAATTGTCTTCCAAAAATCGAAAAAATGAAGAAACAAAAATAAAAATAATAATAATAATAATTAACATAATTCAAATTCTAAAAATAAAAGACTAAAAATAATTATTCAAAGTTTATCCATTTTTTTATTTTTATTTTTTCTCTATCTAAACATAAAAAGAAAAACAAAAAATTATTATTTTTTTATATTTTCTTTCCTCCTTTTTTCTTTATTTTTAAATATAGTGCTAAAGATGTGCTGCAGTTTTTTTTTTTAATAACTGAAGGGAATTTTAACTTATGATCTTTTATTATTATAAAAAAAAATTTACCATTTAACTATTCAAATTTGATAAATGTGTTGCAATTTCAATTTAAAATTCCATGATTTCAATGATTCTGCTTAGACCAATTGGTCTAAACATTATTGGCTAGATAACACTAGATAAGTAGAGAAGATACCTATATATATAGAACAATAATAATATGTCGGATTTCCTTTTTTTTTTTTCTAATGTCTCACTACATAAGGTGATTTCTATAGTTATTTTATTTTTTATAAAGTATATATTATTTTGTACATAAGGTACTTTTTATAGTTACTTTATTTTTTATAAAGTAAATATTATTTTGTTAATAATGATAATTCAATTAAGTAACATAGACACGAAAAACAGAAATACAGAATATGAAAAAATAGATACAGTAAATTGGTATTTTTAGAAAATATAAAAAATGGAATCTGAGAGTCCATTTATAAATATTAAAAATATAGGAAGTCAATTTATAAATATAAAAAATTATAGAAATCAATACATACATATATACATACATATACATATATATATATATATATATATATATATATATATATATACATACATATATATATATATATACATACATATATATATATATATATATACATACATATATATATATATATTAATTAGTTTCAATCCAAAATTTATTTTCATGACTAATAATATTCATTATCATACAAAATAATTATAGAATAAAAAAAATAATAACCAAGTTTACAATTACAAAACTCTTTTATAATTGATGAGTGTGAAAAATACTTCTTTTAAGCACTCTATTTTATTGCATCTTAGGCTTAATAGTTGCATTATTAATTAGTTTTCAGTTAATTTAGTTAGTTTTGTTATTTTATCTTAATTAGTAGGATTTAGTTGTTTTTAGATAATTTCTTTTCTTTTTTGTTTTGTAGGATGCATTGGGATGAAGATTGGATCAATCTTTGAAGTTTGGATAGGCTATGGACTCAAGATAAAGACTTATCTACGTTGGGATGAGCATGGCCATATTTGTTTGTTGCATGGCCGTGCCTAAGCCTCATTTATGCCATGTTACAGGGTGGCACGGCCATGCCAAAATTGAGCACGACCGTGCAAGGCACAAAGCTCAGCAACAAGTTGTTTCTTGCGCAGGCATACCATTTTCTTGCGCACCCATACCTAACTTATGTGGCAGCCCACGAGATGATAATTTTCAGCTGAAGATTAGATAGAAAGGGACTTATCTCTTAGTTTTTTATTGTATAGAGTTTGAAAGGGGTTAGATTACCTTTCTCACTAGGCCTTTAGGTCTATAAATAGGACCATTTTATGTTCATTTAAAGGTTGTTTTTGTTTTTGTTTTTGGATTCTATTCTAGTTCTTATTTTTGGGTTGTTCCCATTTTTCTTTTAAGTTGTTCTTAGTTTTTGTTCTTATTTCAGAATACATTTTCATTAATTTAGTTCTTAGTAGAGGTGATATTGGCTTGAAGTTATAAGAGCAAGGATTCTTGACATCATTTGAAAGGGGTTTTTCTTATATCACTCTTTATTTACTATAATGTTCATAGTTGTTTTCATTTCTTATTTATTTTCTTTTCTCTTTAACATGAGTAGCTAGATCCTTCTTAGCGTTCTTATTTTGAATTGATCATGTACTTATTGTGATTATGTTAGGTTACTAGATTTAATTCATTGGCTGTTGTTGAGGTTAATGTCATTTTAGGACTAATCAACCTAGAATTGAATTGATACTATAGGCTTAATTAAGATATAGGTTCTGTAGGAAATGGCAATGACTTATTAATTGCTTAATTAGTTGAGAGACAATTAAATGGATTAATATTGACTAAAGGTTATGTTTAAAATTAGAATTAAAAGGCATTAGGTTGGTGAGAGCCGGTTAACTTAGTGTTAATTAATCTTTAATTAATTATAGGTTTATCTGAGAGGAAAATCTATAGTTTCTAAGATCCCTTCAAAATGAATTAAAACTAGTGTAGACCTAGTTGTGTAATCAATCCTTTAAAAT
>CATIWO010168244.1:0-17454 GCA_949673435.1 Macaranga tanarius
CGCTGCAGTAAACGCTGCGAGCATTGAGGCTATTGAAATGAACAAGGAGATGAGACCAATGCTTAACCTCATTGGCAATGCCAGGAGAAAATCTTCTTCAGAATAGCGCGATGTGAGTATACCCAGAAACATTAGCAGTGATGCAGACGAAGAACAAAGCCCCAAGGCATCTGAAATGGCGAAAACCAGGAACGATGTCCGCTTTAAGAGGATGGGGATTCCTTTATCACCACTGTTTCCACCGGGTGCAGTAAATGCTGCTGCAAACATAACTGTGACGACAAGTGCAGCCACTGTTGCACATGATGTTGCTGTGCCTTTCATCCATTTCTCACCTTTTTTGACTAGATTCTCGTGCTCCTTAGTGAACACCTCTCTTGGAGTTTTCCCTTCTTTATTTTTTAGTTCCTTGTATGATGGTTGGACAAATTTTTCCACTTCCTGCGTTAAATTTCAAAAAAAAAAAAGATTTATGGATCATGTTGTTTATATTGAAAATATAAAAGATTTGCGGATCAGAGGCTGTCATTATTAGTATTTTCATTTGTGATAATTGTGCATTTATAGAATTAGAGTTTACACTACTACTATCCATCAATATTGACGAGAGTTTGTTATTATGATCAATGATAAGTGGATAGCTACGCGTGTTGTGTAGCATATGGCTAGAGAGGATTTTACCTATTCCTGAGTATTACATTAAATAGTAAGATTTGTTACATATATTATCCTATGTTTTATACTTGATCAATAAAGTCGGAATATGTGTCTATGTGTTACAAATCTAGCCTCTAAAAAAAAAAAGACATAATAAATAAATAAGAGATTGAGAAGTTGGGAGGTTTTTTTATAACCTGGAACCATTGTAACTCGCGTTGCATTTGTAGAGCAGCACCTGATATCTTGTTTGATGGTTCCAACTTGCCGGCTAAATGCAACATGCTATTACCCGATTTATCCGTTAATACTTTAAAAAAATGCTTGTGCGTACCCATTTGATATAGAAGGTTGTAAATCTTTTCTTGGCGGTGTTTTACTGCAACATGAAAAACATTTTGACGATCATCATTCTTATGCCAAATCACATTCGGATAGGACCTAGCAGCTTCCTCAACGAACTCTTCAATACCCAATGAAGCAGCAACTATCGTTGCAGGTCCTAGCAGATCATCAGCTTTCCATACATCATCCTCTTGTAAAGCTCCAGAAATCAACAAGTTGAGTAGCTCCATTGCGTGCTTATGCATCATCAATACAGAAGTAACCTGTAAATGTTGCAGAAATGGGAATTGCTTGTATTTCTTGTGGTATTCTACTGGATTATCAGCAGGATTTTCCACATCTCCACTTTGATGGACAGGATTATATCCATTGAAAAAGGAAACGCCTATCCAATTATCCAACCAACATATATATTAATTATATATATATATCTATATATTTGTTGCTTATTCTGAGTCTATCACACACTATAGTTGGATTCATGATACATGCTCTTTGTACTCTTTAAGTGTTTACACTGGCCGATTAAAATTATTCACACATTTTTTGTGTTAAAAATTCAAAATATATCAGTTCCATATATATAATTTTTATCAACTTTCAGTGTAATTACACTCTACTATTGGGTTTATAACGTATACTCAAAGTATTTTTATAAAACTGAAGCATGTGTCTTTGCGTTATAAATCCAACCATGAGTATAATAGACTTAGGGTATATATATATATATATCAAGAGTACTGAATTACTAATTGTTGGACTCACTCACAATGTAACGACAAGGCCTGGAACCATCCAGGACGATTTCCACTTGCAAATGCTCCAGGCTTTTTAGCCAATGTGTCTAAAGCAGATACATCTTCATTGTCTCTTTGACAAGCTAACAAGGGATTGTTCTTCAAAACACGAAGCGCAATGTCTGCGATCATGAAATATATATGAGGATTATTGTCAAATTTAGAAATATGCATGATGGATGATTAATTTTATTTAATTTTAATCAGACTACCAACCATAGAAATTATCTACTATCAAGTAATTCAGAAGTCTGATTCCGCTTTCACCCGTGTAAGGACTTGGATCCTCATCCTGAGTCACTAATAGAAGATACTCAACAGTTTCCTTATGGGCATATTCAGCAGCAAGATGCAGTGGCGTATCATCGTTTTCATCCCTTGATTGTGCCAAACTTGGGTTCTTCATGATCAGTTTCTTCGCAGCTTCTATATTTCCAGCCATAGCAGCATAGTGGAGAGGATTACAGCCATAGATATTTACTTCTCCAAGGGACTCTTTTGGAATGACATCTATTAGATTCTTTATAAATTTTATGGAGTTGCCAGCAGAAATTGCGATATGAAGAACATTTTCTTTAATGCCTGTCAGGTCAACAGTTATTGAACTAGAATCCCCTTCAAAGATGGTCTTTGCCGCATACCAATCACCTTTTATAGCAGCTATGTACAGTGGCAAGTACTTGAGTCCCTTCTCATCCTCTCCTAAAGTAAAACCAAAACAATTGTTTATCTTGCATTATCATGTTAAATTATAGTAATGTGTATGGAATATAATATGAAAACTTAATCTACTTTTCGTCAAAAAAAAAAAAAAAAAAAAAACTTTATCTACTAATTATACCAAATGGTTAAATTTGTAGCGTACAGTATATTATTTTTTTTAGCACAATGTAAAATATTTTTTTTTTATCTCAATTAATTAGAAGATCAATCACGCAATGCCTAACTAGCTGATTAGCATTTTCTTTTTAATCAATAAGGACTTCGGGAAATTTAATTATTAATAGATTGTACAATAAGAGCAGTCTTTTCCTTATAAATCAGGTTGAAATTAATAAATAAGTGGTAATTCCTCTCTAATGACATTAAGAGGTATAAGATTCAAATCCTGCTATTATCGATTTAAAATGGAGGACTACTCCCTGTTGTGCAGCTCATCAATACTTTAAGTCATATGACCTTTTAAAAAAATTAATAAATAACGACAAAATTTTAATCTTGCACTGCAGTTCAATCTTTAAAAAAAATGATTACTAGACTACTTCCTCGTATACAATAAATATTTTTTTATTTCCAATGAAAGGGGCATTTGATTGATTGGATAAAATTTCATTTGCTACTAGAAGAAAAAACTCATATATAAGCCCTTGAACTTTTAAGTTTTATTGCATTAAGCCTTTAAACTTTAATTATATTGTATTAAGCCCTCATATTTTTTGTTTTTGCACGCATTAAGGACTTCTTTTAAAAATTTTCTTCCTAAACTTATTTTTAAAGATCAAATTACCAAACTTTCAATGTTGTTTTGTCATTTTAATACAATTAAAAAAAACTTACAAACATGTTGTATGTTTTCCATTAAATAATAATCTAATAAATTAAATAAATTAAAATTAGTTATTTTTATTTCTATTTAAACATATTAGTTTAAAGGTAAAATATCTTTAATTCAAATTAGTAAATTTTATTATTTTATTATTATTAGATAAATAATGTTTTAATATAATTAAGTATGCTGAAAAATTCATACTTTTTATTTTGGAAAAAAATATTTTAAACATATTAAAAAAAATTTTTAAAAAATATTAACTTTTAAATCTTAATTTAAAAAAATATTTTTATACTTTATGATATTTGACGTACATTAATAAAGTTAATAAAGTACAAGTAAATATTAATTAAGTATCGAGTGTCCAATACAAAGGTAGAATTTTATTTTATGAACTAGAAATCTTGAGTTTTATACCTCACTCCTAACCCTTAAATATCAAATATGAATTTTTTTATTTCCAACAATGTGAGTTTATAAAATATAAATATGATAGATAATAAAATATTTCAACACTAATAATTACAGTACTAATTCTATTTACAATAAAAAAAATACCAACTAGTATAAAAATAATTGAAATCATCTTTGATTCACCATAAAATGAATTTTTTAAGCACACTAAATATAAAAAATGTAAAAAATATTTTTAATATTATTTTTAAATTTTTAAATTATTTTTTAAATTTTTAATATTTTAAAAAAATTTTAAACAAATTTTTTTTTTTTACTATGCTTAATTATTAGTAAAAATATTTTTTAACATAAAAATAAACTAAGTTTTTATTATTTGGAAATAAATGTAACACCCGCCCTTTTCACATACGTATTTATGACGTATGTATTGCATCTTACGCATGTGAGATAGTGGATTTTGTTGGAGTTGAGATTGTGCATGTGTTGCAGAGAGGGACTAGATTGCACGATAAGTTTGGAGTTAGTTGTAGCAATAGAAAGTTATGAGGGCATTATGCAATATGCCTACTTCATTAAGGGGCTAAGTGGATATTTGTGATGATATTGTGTGAATATTAAATTAGAGTCGTATTGTTGGTATTATGTGATAAATATGTAGTTATTATAGTTGTTGGGCAATTAATATTGGAGACTTCAGGGAAAGCAATTTGTAAGCTTATGATTGGTGGACTGTTAATGAGTATATTTAATTGTGTATTTGTGTAGAGAATTGTAGAGTTTGAGAGGAAAAGAGGAGTGAGTTTTGGTGATATTTAATTAGAGTATTAGTAGTATATTAGTTATTAAGAGATAAATGTATATTTTTTTATTATTGTTGTTATTATTATATTTTGGGTAATATTTATGCATTAAATGAAGAGGAGACTTTAGGAGAGGTGCAAGTAGAGTGTTTTAATTGGTGAAGTGTGTGGGTGTATATATGTGTGGATGTGGGTAGAGAACTGTAGAGATTTTTAGAAGAAGAAGAAGAGGGTTTCTTGATAAAATTTTGGAGAGCTTTTGACCTTGATCAAGCTAGTAAACAATTGGTCTAGGAAGCTTTGGGAGGTCTTATATGCATTAAAGTCTTAATTGGTAAGTTTTATTTATGTATTTGATTGATTTTGGTTGAGTTGTGTTTTTGGGGAAATTCGGGTATGCTTCCTCTGTTTTTCAGTTCCTTTGTTTCGACCATAACCTGAGCTATAGAGCTCTGATTTGAGTACGGTTGGACTTCCTGAATACTTCAGAGAGTTTTCTACATTTTCTATATGTTGATTTTTGGTTGAATTTGGGTCAAATAGGGCAAGACATTTTACTGCTCTTGTTGATGCTCTATTTTGGCCAAATGGATTCTAAAATCCATAATTAATTCCACACATGTCCTAAGTGACTGATTCTAATTGGAATTTGTTATATACATATAACCCTAGCTTCAATAGCAATTTGGGAGTTATTGGACTTGTGTGTGCATTCTTAGGTCATATTGAACTAGGAGCATTTAGTTACCCCTTTTTTATGTTTAGGGTGAATTGCAATATTTAATTGTTGATATTGTGATATGATGGTGTGTAGGAGTTATTAGAGATAAAGGAGACCTTACACTTTAAGGGGAGCTTTTCCTTGAGAATGAGTTGAAGGCTTGAGGTAAGTAATTATTAACCTAATGCTTACATATATTGATTTTCAAGTAAATATAGTTATTTAACTATGTTGATTTGTGTATGCCAATAAGATGGTAAGAATGATGAATATGTGATTATATTGGTGTGTGAAAGAATGATAAAATATATATATATATTGTTGTGAGACCACTGAATGGTCGATTGAGTATGTATAGTGATGGATTATGAATATTGGCACCTATGAGTGCAAGCCACTTGATTTGGTATGAATTGATATGCATTGCTTATGAGAAAGGTGAAATGTGATTCACTATGAGAAATAAAAAGGGATGTTGAATTGTGATGATGTAATTGAACATATGCATTTTGATATATTGTGAGAATGATGAAATATATGCATATGGCATGATGTAAGGAATGTGAGGAAAAAGTGTGTGTGTGTGGAGACTGAGCTAGGTAGAGAGCCTGCACGATCTAAGATTGAGCTGGGCAGAGAGTCTCAGATGTGGCCATTCATGTGATATATATATATACGCGTGAGATCTGAGACTGAGCTGGGCAGAGAGTTTTAGAAATGACCACAAGTATAAAAATAAAAATAAAAATATGAACAAGAAAAGAAAAAAAAAAGTGAGCTTTGTGTGAAACGTGTGTAACGTATGTTGAGGACTCCGGCCAGATACTAACTTGTATAAACATACATCATTTTTATTGTGTTTATATATATGTTGGATGGTGTAATTTGGATATGAGATGTGATTATAAGAATGGTGATTGTGAATTATTGAAATGGTGTAATTTGGTGTATATGAAACATCAACAAGGTTGTTTGAATGCTTGAAAATCTTGTTGTGATGTTTTGAGTGCTGTGTAGGTTGTTAGACATGGCCATGTGGTGTTTAAGCACGGTTGTGCATAAGTTGGTATCAAATGCACAACCTTGCGCACGACCATGCGTCTTTTTGGCACGGCCTTGCATGACTAGAAGGAAAAATGTGTCGATGCAGGTATGGCCGTGTGCCTTTTTAACACGGTAGTGCGAGTATAGGGTGTATGGCCGTATGGTTCTAGAGAAAAATGGCACGCCTCGGGCATGGCCGTGCTTAAATCTTGCGTGGCCGTGCATAACCCCTATGGGGCCATGCTAAAATCCTGCGCGGCCGTGCAACAATCCTTGTGCAGCCATGCGACAATCTTGCGCACCCATGCACAGCTTTTATACTAAATTCTTATAGTTTGATGTGTTGTAATGTATTTTATGTATTTTTCTTAATTAGTTCTTGAGAAGAACTATATGTATGCTTATTTTAATACTTACTTATTGAGTCGCAAGCTCATTCCTTTGTAATTGTGGTTTTCAGGCTTGATTGATAGAAAGCTTGAAGTGAGTTTAGTTGTGAGCCCAGATGGGTCAATAAAGCAAGCTTGGTATCGACATCTCCTTCCACATGAGTATTGATCATTTTGGCATTAGAACATTTTGTATTAAATCATGAATCTATTTTGATATAAAGTTACATACGTATTAAATGTACAATGTATACATAACAAGAGTTTCGTATAAACACTTATATCTTTTTTTTTAAAAAAAAATTAATTCTTATCCCACGTGCTTATTTGTTGTTTGGACATTTGTATGTAGTACCTGGAGGGTGCTACATTAAGTGGTATCAAAGAGGGGATTAGATTTCCTCGGGACATAAGAATATGATGCATTCATAACATATCATGCATAAGTCATAAATGACATATAATTGATGTGCGTTTCACATGTTAAGATGGAAGGACACCAAGCTCAACCTATCGGCCAAATGAGTTATTAGAGTCATTTTTAGATAAATACATGTGTATTCTTTTATATGAGCTTGAATAAATTTCTATTTATAACTCCTTCATAAGATACATGTTCTTATATATTAGTGAATTGATTTAGAGATGAGAAGAATCAGTCAAAGCAAGTAAATAGCATTGTTGATGAGAATTATGAGAATATAAGAGAGTTAGGTACAAAGGTTTTTATAGTCTTAGTGATTCCACCATAGCCAAGGATGATTATAGAATATGAGAAGAATTCTAGATTAAATTGATTATACTGATGCAAAGAGAATTAGTTTTGCAATGTCATTGTTTGAGCAAGATGCTCTAGGCTGATAGAAGACAATACTGAGAAATGAAATGTATTGATGATTATGACGTAGATAGATTTTTCTTTTAAATCATTTATAGAGAGATATATTTCAGAGGCATATATAGATAGAATGAAGATTGAATTCTTAGAATTGAGATAAAATAATTCATCCGTCGTCGATTATAAGGCTCAATTTGAGAGATTATCGAAGTATATTTCTGAAGAGTTAACAATTGATGAGTTTAAGCAAAAGAGACTTGAGAGAGGATTAAATTTAGAGATTTGAGAAAGTTTTAGAACCTAAAAGAATTAGGTGTCAGCAAAGTTAATTTAGAAAATATATGGAACATTTCTTCGGCTAATTAATGAAGCAAAGACTTAATAGGGAATTTGAAGAGTCTAAAAGATGAAAAGTTGATGGTAAATTTATGGATGGTACAATATTTCCAGGATGCAATTGTAATGATGGTGGTAAGAAATAATTAGGAAAATGTTGGGATCTTAAGCTAAGGATATGTCATAATTATAGAAAACCGATTCAATTTGTTAAAGATTGTCCATTGACAAGAAGTGATGGAAAATCATAGCTAATTGAGTCAAGTGGTACAAATGGGAAAAATGGTAATAAGAATTTTTTTTAGAACTATTACCCGATATGAGATGTGTGAACCTAATTGTTATGGAGTTGAAGAAGGATTAATATTATTTTGAGAATAAATTGGGTATGGAACTACCAGGATATTAGAACTTGTTATGTAAAGAGATAGTTATACATATTTGGGAGTAGAGAGAATAGAGATAGTGGGTGAAGAAGAAATTGTACATGTTTGTTGATTCCAATTGCGATTATACCATATGTGATGTGAAATAGGTAAGAAATCTATTTAATTAATGTTGGAGATTTAGTGAAGATTAATTAGAGAAGAATGGGTGAATTTATGATTATAGAATTTTCTAAGGTGTTTCAGATAAACTATGACAATTATTCAGTATTGAAAGGTAGATTTGGAATTAGATTATATGAGGATCACATTAGTATTAATTGCTTTATAAAGAATAATATCATGGGAGTTGAAAGAGGTTAAAGAGGATAAATTGATGGATTAAATAGTACATAATGATGGCACTAATTCCATTTATATTGAACAAGGATGATGGGGAATAATCATGTATTGATTATGAATTATTGAGCTACATTCTGATGAAGACTAGTTATGTGTCATTTATTATTATGAAGTGAGGATTTGTTTGAATCATGGAAAGATGTTACAGTGTTTTGGGAAGAATGAATTTGAGAAATTAAATATTAGTAATTTTGGACAGCAGAATATTCTCTTACTGAGACGATATTTGGAATTTGATATGAGTATCGTAAATTTCTAATTATAGCATTGGAGTGATTAATACATTAGTTCGGATTATGATGTTTATGAACCAAACTTTTAACGGTATTTGAATCAGTTATGACTATTTTAGTTGATAATACTTTTAATTATCAGATAAAGAAAAATATGACAAGTATTCCTGAATAGTTTTGGCAGGGAAAGATGGTTGTGTAATATTTTAGTAAAATTAATTAAGAGTGATGAAATTATTTCTCCTTGAGTAGGAATTATGAGGGGAGTGAATTGAAATTTGCTAATGAAGCCACGTCAGGGCTACAAGACAAATGACATAATAGGTGTGAATACAAGATGAAGAATAATAGTCTGTATATTCGGATAATCATGATTGTATGAGGAGACTTCTTCAACTTATGATCTAGAGCTCTTTGTTAGTAATTATATTTGAGAGTTGAAAGATATTAATTGTGAGGAATAATAGAAGTTTGAACATATTTTCACCCAAGAAGAATTGAGTCCAAGTAATAAAGATGTCATGAGTTTTGAATCCTTGTTATGGGTGGTCAACAAGGAAAGCAACATGGAAGTATTAATGTATGGAAACAGAATATCAGTCTTTGTAGAAGTTACAACCATCAACGGTATTAAAATAGACTCATAGTGCCAATTCTTGTAGGAAATTAGAATTATGGAATTTGTGTACATGATTTTATTACGAATCAAATTGTGAATAATGGATTAAATTAAATGAATTAGAGTGAAAATGGGATGTGTTATATATGATTTTGATGTGTGGTTTGTGTAAGAGTTAACAAGAGCAAGGTAGAACTCTCACTTGTTGAGACGGTGAGTATTTTAGGAAGTAATTATTATATATTATGAATGAGATACAAGAGATGATTAATGTTGTTCATAGAATGTTAATAATGTTTGATGTATTAAAAATGGCATATGAGTGTTATGTTTGTGTAAAATGCTAAGTGAGTATAACATGGACTTGACCTTATTCTTGTTATATCCATGTTAAGATATGTTGTGATGTGGATGTATGATGGCAAATTATTTAGTTATATGTTTTGTATATATTAAGTATATTTTCAGTTTATAATTCAAAATTGTGGTATATGTTTAGTATATTTTCAGAAAATATTTGGTGTACGTTATTGCATATGGAAGAAGATTGAAAATATTCAATGTAATAAATATGTCGATTGGCTTTGTGACCATCGACCATGTGAAATATTGATAAGTTGATTGGCTATATGTCCATCAACAAGGCAAATGATACCCAACAATGAGAATGAGATGTGAGAGTGTGGGTATTTGTATTTATATGAATTATTGTGAGATGCTATCCCTATTATTGAATATATGAAAACATTAAATATCGTATTGAAATATGAGATTTGTATGATATGTATTAAATTTCTTATTGATTATATTTATACTCTTCTAGTATGGGATTGATGATTGAAGATGTTAGAGACGATGTAATGTATCATATAGGGTGACTATACGAATATTAAATGATGTGGGAATATAGATATATTTTGAGATTACGTTGTGAATGAGATTAATTATATGAAAGAGTTATGAAGACTATGAAAGGATGGATATAAATATTTGAGACTCGTGATGGATTGAATACTATACAATTACAAATAAATTAAATTGATAATGTAAAGTATATTTTTAGAGTGTCTTTAAGTTTCTTTGGGATTCATTTGAGTATGGGAAAGTATGCAAAGTTTTGAGAAGGCTAAGAAGGGAATTTTAAGATTTGAAAGGTAAGGAAAAATTGAGTCTGAGATACGTAGGACAATATGAAATTATGGGATAGGTGGACCATTGGCTTATAAATTGGAATTTGCCAAGAAAAATTGTTGTCTAATCATGATGTATTCCATATGTTTATATTGAAACGATATAGACCGGATCCTAGTCTTATAATACAAAAGCCTAAGATAGGAATTCTAATGATAAAGGTGAAAAGAAGTCACCATTCACCTAAAGAAGCAACATGAGAAGTAGAAGAACTAGTAAAATATATATATATATATATATCCATATCTGTTGCCAGAAGATGATGAGTAGTTAATTTCGGGAATAAAATTTTCTTAAGGGGGGAGAAATGTAACACCCGCCTTTTTCTCATACGTATTTATGATGTATGTATTGCATCTTATGTATGTGAGATAGTGGATTTTGTTGGAGTTGAGATTGTGCATGTGTTGTAGAGGGACTAGATTGCACGATAAATTTGGAGTTAGTTGTAGCAATAGAAAGTTATAGAGGCATTATGCAATATGTCTACTTCATTAAGGGACTAAGTGGATATTTATGATGATATTGTGTGAATATTAAATTAGAGTCTTATTATTGATATTATGTGATAAATATGTAGTTATTATAGTTGTTGGGCAATTAATATTGGAGACTTTAAGGGAAAGCAATTTGTAAGCTTGTGATTGGTGGGTTGTTAATGAGTATATTCAATTGTGTATTTATGTAGAAAGTTGTAGAGTTTAAGAGGAAAAAAAGAGTGAGTTTTGGTGATATTTAATTAGAGTATTAGTAGTATATTAGTTATTAAGTGATAAATGTATATTTTATTATTATTGTTGTTATTATTGTATTTTGGGTAATATTTATGTATTAAATGAAGAGGAGACTTTGGGGGGGTGCAAGTGGAGTGTTTTGATTGGTGAAGTGTGTGGATGTGGGTAAAGAATTGTAGAGATTTTTGGGAGAAAAAGAAGAGGGTTTCTGTATAAATTTTTGGAGAACTTTTGATCTTGATCAAGCTTGTAAACAATTTGTCTAGGAAGCTTTGGAAGGTCTTATATGCATTGAAGTCTTAATTGGTAAGTTTTATTTATGTATTTGATTGATTTTGGTTAATTTGTGGTTTTGGGGAAATTCGGGTATGCTTCCTCTATTTTTTAGTCCCCTTGTTTCGATTATAACTTGAGCTATAGAGCTCTGACTTGAGCATGATTGGACTCTCTAAAAACTTCAGAGAGTCCTCTATATTTTTTGTGTTTTGAGTTTTGGTTGAATTTATTGCTAAAAGGGGTAAATAAGGCCAGACATTTTACTGCTCTTGTTGATGCTCTGTTTTGGCCAAATGGATTCTAAAATCCATAATTAATTCCACACATGCCCTAAGTGAGTGATTCTAATTGGAATTTGTTATGTACATATAACCCTAGCTTCAATAGCAATTTGGTGGTTATTGGACTTGTGTGTGCATCCTTAGGCCATATTAAACTATGAGCATTTAGTTACCCCTTTTTGATGTTTAGGGTAAATTATAATATTTGATTGTTGGAATTGTGATATGATGGTGTGTTGGAGTTGTTAGAGATAGAGGAGACCCTACTCTTTAAGGGGAGCTTTTCCTTGAGAATGAGTTGAAGGCTTGAGGTAAGTAATTATTAACCTAATGCTTACATATATTGATTTTCAAGTAAATATAGTTATTTAACTATATTGATTTGTGTATGCCAATAAGATGGTAAGAATGATGAATATGTGATTATATTAGTGTGTGAAAGAATGATGAAATATGTATATATATTATTATGAGACCATTGAATGGTCGATTGAGTATGTATAGTGATGGATTATGAATATTGGCACCTATGAGTGCAAGCCACTTGATGTGGTATGAATTGATAAGCATTGCTTGTGAGAAAGGTGAATTGTGATTCACTATGAGAAATAAAAAGGGATGTTGAATTATGATGATGTAATTGAACATATGCATTTTGATATGTTGTGAGAATGATAAAATATATGCATATGACATGATGTGAGGAATGTAAGGAATGTGAGGAATGTGAGAAAAACGTGTGTGTATGGAGACTGAGCTGGGCAGAGAGTCTTAGATGTGGCCATTCATGTGATATATATATATTCATGTGAGATCTGAGACTGAGTTGGGCAGAGAGTCTTAGGAATGGCCACATATATAAAAATAAAAATAAAAATATGAAAAGAAAAAGAAAAAGAAAAGAAAAGAAAAACTGAGCTTTGTGTGAAAGATGTGTGACGTGTCTTGAGGACTCCGGCTGGATACTAACTTGCATAAACATACATCATTTTCATTGTGTTTATATATATGTTGGATGGTGCAATTTGGATATGAGATGTGATTATGAGAATGGTGATTGTGAATTGTTGAAATGGTGTAATTTGGTGTATGCAAAACATCAACAAGATTGTTTGAATGCTTGGAAATCTTGTTGTGATGTTTTGAGTGTTGTACATGTTATTAGACACAGCCATGTGGTGTTTAAACACGGTCGTGCATAAGTTGGTATCAAATTCAGGACCTTACGCACGACCATACATCTTTTTATCACGGTCATGCTTGTGCAGAAGGAAAAATGCGTCGATGCAGGCACGATCGTGCGAGTATAGGGTGCACGGCCATGTGATTCCAGAGAAAAATGGTATGCCTCAGGCATGGCCGTGCTTAAATCTTGCGCGGTCGTGCATAACCCCTGCGCGGCTGTGCAATAATCCTTGTGCAGCCATGCGACAATCTTTCACACCTATGCTCATCTTTTATACTAAATTCTTATAGTTTGAGGTGTTGCAATATATTTTATGTATTTTTCTTAATTAGTTCTTGAGAAGAACTATATGTATGTTTATCTTAATAATTACTTATTGAGTCGCAAGCTCATTTCTTTGAAATTGTGATTTTCAGGCTTGATTGATAAAAAGCTTGAAGTGAGTTTAGTTGTCAGCTCAGATAGGTCAATAAGGCAGGCTTGGTGTCGACATCTCCTTCCATATGAGCATTGATCATTTTGGCATTAGAACATTTTGTATTAAATCATAAATCTATTTTGATGTAAAGTCACATACGTATTAAATGTACAATGTATACATAATAAGAGTTTCATATAAACACTTATATCTTTTTTTTTAAAAAAAAATCTAATTCTTGTGCCACGTACTTATTTGTTATTTGGACACTTGTATGTAGTACCTGGAGGGTGCTACAATAAAAATATTTTTTTTACTTTAAATGCATTTAAATAAAAATAAAAAATAAACATATTAATTTTTTAATAAAAATTATTTAATGCATTTAATTGGATTAGATTGACAAAAAAAAATAAAATTGAGCACTTTGACTTTTTAGCTCAAGTTTAGGGATGAAATATTTTAAAATAATTCTTAATGCATGCAAAATAAAAAATTAAGGGTATAATGTAATATAATTAAAGTTTAAGGATTTAATGTAATAAAACGTGAAAGTTGGAGGCTTAAGAGTGAGTTTTGCCTACTAGCAACACCAACATGAACAGTGTCTTACTAGTAGAGGCAAATTATTAAAATACCCCTCCCCTAATTATTTGCTCTCTTAACTTTTTTTTTTTTTGAAATTGAACTTCATTAAGTAGCAGAAACATCAGCAAGTATAAGGATAGAAACAGAACTAGGCAAACAGTACATCCAATTTACAGGACATAAGCCATTTCTAATAGCCTTTTGCAACCCAATTTGCCACTGAATTTGCTTCTTTCCTAATCAACTTAAGTCTAATAAAAGGAGAATTACTAAGAATAACTTGTATCTCTTTAACAATAGACACAATTTCTGTGGGAACATTTGTAGACTGAGATATGGATTGGAAAACTACTAGACAATCAGTCTCAACAATGGATAGCACTCCATCATCATGTCTAGCAAAGAAGACAACCTCACGAACTGCAGTTACTTCATTAATAAGAGCAGAATTACAATCTCTACAAAAGCTTTTGCCACCAGTTATGAAGCCCTTGCTATCTTTGCACACGATTACAATTCTTGATATAATAATATTCTTACAAAAAAAAGCGTCAAAGTTATATTTGTGAGCACCGTCTAGAGGGGGAAGCCAAGTTCTATCTCTTTCCAACTGCTGATCAGCAAAATAATTGACATTAATATTTTGCAAAAAAGCATATTCCATTGCCTGGAACACATTGCAACACATTTTGAGAGATAATCATATCATCTTCTTTAAACAACTCTTGAAAGAAACTTAAACACTCCCTTATAATTGAGGTTTCTCTTTGAACCCAAGTCCTATCCTGCCTCTTTAACCGTAAAATTTAGTTCCTCTGAACGCTTTTGAATAGTGCTAGTATGGAAAAAATAGGTATGATGATCTCTATATAACAACCAATTTACATGGGACCTTTAGTGTCAATGCATCTCCTCTTGACGCCAAAGCAGATTCAACTCTCCACAATCTTGGTCTCAAGATTCCTTACTTGCTTTGTATAATCCAACCTTTGAATTTTTTCTAATAACTCCAATTCTCATGTTTGGCTTTTGCGAAATTCCCAAACTACTTTCTACTCCAAGCTTGTAAAGCTAAT
This sequence comes from Macaranga tanarius, assembly GCA_949673435.1. Classification (NCBI taxonomy): domain Eukaryota; kingdom Viridiplantae; phylum Streptophyta; class Magnoliopsida; order Malpighiales; family Euphorbiaceae; genus Macaranga; species Macaranga tanarius. The sequence continues at coordinate 15,284 of CATIWO010168244.1, forward strand.
CGACAACTATTAAGTTTACCCGTTATAGAATTCAACATAGCCTTAGCTTATCTAACAACCTCTCTACAATCTGGAGATGATCAGATCCAATTAGACTCCCATGCATTACGTAGGCATATTGGAACCATATCCTCCAATCAGCATTACATATTGCTCTATCAAGTTTGGCTTCAATATAATCATTACATGTTCTTCTATTACACTATATGAAAGGGGAACCATTGAAATGGAGATCCATTAAGTTGTAGTCAAACAAAAAGGATTGATAAAGAGCAGCTTGGTGTCCATGAATGGGCATTCCCCCTCTCTTCTCACTCTGATAATTGCAGATGTTGAAATCCCCTATACAAATCCATAGATAGTTATTCAAATTAAGTAACTTGATTTTTTTCCCAAAACAACCTCCTCTCATTATAATAAGGTTGACTATAAATGAAGGATATATGCCAAGGACTATCACCGTCAACCACCACATCAATATAGTATTTACATTTACTCAAAACCTGAACCTTACAATCATGTCTCCATCAGAGAGCCAAACCTACTGATTTTCCTTTCGAATTAATATAAACTGGCACAATCAAAACCAGATCTTCCAAAAAGTTTACTTTTCTTTTGGTTTCCATTAAGAAAACCAAAAAGGGTCTTTTTTTTCCTCATAAGCTCTTGAAGAGCATGAATTATCAAGGTTGACCCACCCTGCACCTTGACAATTCCAACTGATGATACTCATAGTGAGACTAGGTGCATTTTGGCTGCCTCCCGGGCCTTATTAGATTCGGATTGAGAGGGACTCTCCTTATGTATCTTCAATTTTAACTATTCTTCATCTTTCTTATTATCTTTTGGTGTAGTTGAAGAAATGTGTACATCCGCAGAGCCTTCCACATCTATTCTTCTAGCTAAAATCTCCAGTTTAAAGCCCTTTTGGAGGAATATTATTGGGTGGGTTCACATGACCAGGGAAAAAAGAACTTAAGGTTGAAATATGTTAGTGTGGGGTAGTAAGTTTTAGGTTTGGTTGATGGGTGGTGTTTAGGTTTTGGCATTCTAAGGCTTCAGGTTCAAGGCCTATCATAATACTCTCAATCTTTTCTTCACGACCCAATTCATGGATAAACACATCCTTCTTGGATTTTTTTAAAAGTAAGACTTCCCATGCACCAAAAGGTTTTCGTTTCGATAATTGTTGGTTGGGTAGAGATTCAATAAGATTATTTATGGGTGGGTCATTTATGGAGGAGATAGTGATTTAATTTTTGGTTGGCAGAAGATTGTTACTATTATTTGGTTTGAAGTTGGCTAAGTCTTGGGTAGGTGGTAAAAGCATGATTGATTTGTCAGTAGTAATCATAGTTCCATGAGGTGTAAATGGTGCTAGGCTGTGATTGGAAGGAATGGAGACCATACCATTGTTGTCAGAGGCTCTTAAAGGACTTGAAGATGGCTCTGCACCCACATGCTCATTGCATCATTGAACCCCATGGTCCGCCACAGCCCTCTTCTCCTCTGTTGTTGTCTTCCCCATCACCCTTTGAATTTGTTCAGTATGTTTTTGGCTACGAATACTATATTAAGGTTTAATGAGAAAGAGACTGCCCGGATCCATGGGCCATAATTAGATTTCTTAAACATCCTTTCATATTAAAACTCAATTTTCTCAAACCTACAAGTGATAGCATTGTTGTAACATCCCGCTCCAAAAAATATTTGGTTTATATATGAGTTTATGGACTTATTTGTTATAGAAATAAGTTCTGGGTTTTATTTTGTGCCTAAGGAGCATTCAGGGGTCAAAATGGATATTTTGTTAAAAAAAAAAAAGAGGAGTGCATTGTAGCAACTCCTCCTCTCCAAGTTTTGGCCAAATATTTATATATGTACAATTTCTTTTTTTTTTCTTCTTTTCATTGTCTCTTTCTTTCTTTATCTCTTTCTTTTCATTCTTTCTTTCTTTATTTCTTATTTCTTTCTTTCTTCATTTCTTTTTCTTAAACTCTTATCTTTTAATTAAATAAAACTAATTTTTAGAAACTTTTCATTTTCCAAGATCAAGATTTGTGTTGGACCAAGAATTTGAGGTAAATGAACTTATTTTTATTTAGTTTTATGTTATTTTATTTTATTTAAACTCTTTAATTTTTGGGTTTAATTATATGTTTTGGATAAGT
>CATIWO010168251.1:0-23188 GCA_949673435.1 Macaranga tanarius
AAATTGCTTAGACAATGTCACATGAAGAAGTATTGCATGTCACAATATGTGCTTCAATAAACAGACTTCAGATGATACATTATAATAAACTTAGGTAAATCCTGCAAAATTACTACGTAAAAAATGAGATAAATTTATATAAAAATTTTAAAGTAATATTTTGAAAAAAAATTGGGGTAGGGATGGCTCAATCTGAAGAAAAAATTGGGGTAACTGCTTTAGTTGACGTATTTTCTGAGACAGAGCCAGAGCGAGAGGGAAGAAAACAGAGACAGAGCGAAAGCTAGAGGGCAGAAATGCGAAGGAGGAGAAGAATCGATAATTTTAGGTTAAAGAAGTAGAAGTTGGATTTGAAATTTCAAATATTGATATGTTATTTCAAATTCTAATATTTCAGTTTTTTAAAATTTTTGGAATTTGAATGAAATTCAAATTCATATGGTTATAATAACTTTAAACAAAAAATTTGATCCAAATTTAAATTGATGGATAAATTCTTGTAATTCAAAGATAGCATTAAAGTAATATTTTTAAAAAAATTTGTGGTAGGGATGGCTCAATCCGATGAAAAGTGTTAACCACGAACTCGACCAAACTGACCTAACTTAGAGAGAAAATTGCTTAGACACGTTCCGTAAAAAGTTACTACATATCACAATGACATATCACAACACGTTCTTCAATAAACAGACATCAGATGACACATTCTGATTTAGATAAATCTTACAAAACTACTATGTAAAAAAAATACAAGCTAGGTGCAAACATAATTTGATCCCTCTTCTTCTCAAGTTTACTTAATTTCTCTCTCACCAAAACTCCCTCCTGGCAACAAGTATTTTATTAAATCATATTTAAGTATTTAATTTTTGACTACATTTTAATATTTAATTTAAAAATTAATTGCATACTTATTTTCACTATTTAGCTTCAATTATTATTTCTTAAATTACTTGAAAATATAGTGACTCTAATATGCCAAACTTATATACAATAGTTTAAATAATTGAAATTGTAGTCAAGAACCACAATTTATTACATAATTTAAGTAAAAGTTTTGATATATTTATTAAAATTATATATTTAAAAAATAACTAAAAATTGCTTAATTATTTTTATTTGCTATTACAAAAATGGAAAATTTTTAAAATCATTATTTTTTTTATTTTTTTGATAAAATTTTGATGGAATATTGTATAGTTTCATGAAAATTAAAGTATAAATTAAATCATATTAAAATGGTTATAAATTAAATCATATTAAAATTTAAAATTAAAGCATATTAAAACTAGAAAATATAAAAATTTATATTTTCTAGTTTTAGAATTGAAATATTTACATTTTGACTAATGAAATTTATTTTAATTTATAGATTGTACTAATAGAAAATCTTTTAAAATTTATATAGATTATTTGCAAAAAAAAAAAAAAATTACATCTTAATTATATTGATTAACTAATAAAAAGAATTATTAATTCAAAATATAATATATTGTTTTTTTCTTTTTAAAATCAATGGCATAATAAAATGAAATAATTTACATTGTTGCCAAATGAAGCTACGCAAATTCGATGGTGGTGATGATGTGACAAATTAAGGGAAACAGAGAGAATCTAGAATCGTGTCTATGTAGAAGATAAGAAGCTAATAATTCTGATCTCATTAACATAAACGTTATGTTTTTTTTTCTTATCTATGCACGTGTGCCATGTTCTTTGTCAAAAATACCTATGACATGATTCATTATTTATGGCTTTAAAAAATTTTTCCACATAAACATTGTATCTAGCCCCTTTTTTTGTCTTAAAAGAAAAACCAAGTTAATCAAAGAAAAATTATGTTTGATGATAAAAAAAAAATAATTGAACACATATAATTTACAATTTATAGTGTAAATTGATATGTAAAGAAAATATGAAATTATGAATTCGTTATACTTTCATTTCATATTTTATAATTTCAATTATGTATATTTATCCGCTATTTGGATCAACGGCGCTTATGTAACCATCATATTGTATTAATATTATATAAATAGTAGTTTGATAGAATCAAATTTAATATTTTTTAAAAACTAAAATACTAATTTTTATTTTTTATAATAGTTTAATAAAATTAAGTTCGGTTAGAATATTAAAATTATTACACTACTTTGCTATATATATACAATTGAATTAATCGTAAAATATGAGATGTAATTGTAATAAAGTCGCCAAATTAACTTGAAATATAATTAAAATTGCCCAATATATACGTATATTGATACATATTTAATGGTTTAATTATTAATTGGAATTTCTTAGTTCCCTTAGTGGAAATGTCCCTCTATCACGCCTTTGAGGTTGTGATTTAGGGTTTGCTTTTCAAATTGAAGGAGTGATTTTCCTTGATTTTCTTTGTGTTTGAGTGTTATTTTGTTGATCAAATTGTATGACAGCTCATGAGCTGGAAGGATTGATGGGAAAATTTTCTCTTACTCAATCAGAGGAAGAGATAGTGGATATGCAAAAGAGTGAGGATGGTCGTGATAATGCACAACGCCATCCATATTACTTGGTGGGTCGCATACTATTGGGCAAGCCTTTTAATCTAAAGGCATTATCTGGAGCTCTTCAAGGTGCTTGGAGACTAAATCAGGGTTTCAAATTCCAGGAGGTTAGATATAACCTCTTTATGTGTGAGTTTAAATCTAAGGTGGATCGAACTAGGGTTTTAAAGGAACAGCCTTGGCACTTTAACAAACAGTTAATTCTGTTTGATACTCTGAAGGAGGAAGAGCAACTATCTAAGGTGGTTCTAGACCATTGTCCCTTTTGGGTTAGATTGTATAATCTACCACTTAATAGACAGAATAAAGAATTCATTTTGGAAATTGTAAGAAGAATCTTTCGGTTTTAGAAGTAAATGAGGATGATATTAACTCTTCGGGAAAGTATATAATGGTTCATGTTGCTGTGAATATTCATCAAGCAATTTAGCAAGGCTTAGTGATTCTGAATAGTAAGGGGGAGCAAATATGGGTATATTTTAGATATGAAAGACTTCCAAACTTCTATTACTGATTTGGATTTTTCGGCCATATATTTGGGGAATGTGAAGATAAGCCTGAAGATGTTGATACATCCTTATGGCCATATGATCCAACGTTGTGAGCTTCCCTGATCCGTAATCATTATATATTTTATATGGTCACATCAAAGATGGCTCCCCAATAGCCTAAATCTAATGCATCTTTTCACCCTAGTTGTGGACACATGGTCTGGCCCGCGAGGCAAAAGACCAATGATGAAAATGATAGAAAAGTCTGGCTCAACAAAGGAATTGGATTCTGGCCCATTTATAAAAAACTCAATTGAACCAAATCTATTAGACTAGACCCATCAAACCAAACCCATCAGACCAGCCCAAACCAAACCCATCAGACCAGCCCAAACCAAATAAAAGCCCATCAAAGCCCATTTTTCTCTTAAGAGGCGCACGTCTCTTTGACACCTGTAGAAAAAAATTAACGTTACAGAACGTGGAGTGATCCACATTATGTAACGTGAAATTAACTCCAAAAGTGGGAGTTAATGGGCGAAAAGAAAAGAAAGGCAGAGGGGCTGATTAAAAAGGAGGGAGAATAGAAAAAAAAAAGAAAAAAGAGAAAAAAAAAAAAAGACACAACTGAGCAGAGAAAAAAAAAATAAAACACCCGAAAGAAAAAGAAGAAAATCCAGAAGGGAAGAATTCCAAAATCCACTTCTTGCTGAAGTCAGGAGCGTCCAGAATCAAAATCTGAGGGCCAAATCATTTTCTTCAATTATTTTAGTAAATTTTTCTTGCTTTTGTTTTAATTTTTAATTTTTGGTAATTTTCATATTTTGCTCTTTTAGTTGCAATATATTTATTGTTGTTGAGTTTGTGGTATAAACCTGTGTTATTTGGTATTTTTATCACACTTTTTTTTGGAAATTTTGGAGCATGTCCTTTGGTTTCTGCGGAAATTCATTTCTGCAAAAAAAACCAGAAGGCGTGCGCCTCTGCGTAGATGCGCACGCCTCTATATTTTCAAACTTTTTTAATTTTTTTACCGTTAAAGAGACATACGCCTCTATATTTTAAATAAATACAGAGGCGTGCGCCTCTTCGTAGAGACGCACGTCCCTACAATTCAAAATTTTTTAAGCAAGTTGATGGGCCAATGGCCCATCAACTTGTTATTTTATTTTTTTTTCTTTTGGCAACGTTCATGTTCTTTATTTTTTTATTTTTTTTATTTAATATTTTTTCATTCTTATTTAGTATTTTAATATTTTATTTGTCATTGTTTTTATTTATTTATTTGTTCACTTGTCTTATTTATTTCTTCTTTATTTGTTTATTTATTTTTGCTTGATAATTATTTATTGTTGGCTTGTTTATCTTATGTATTTTATTTTATTTTATTAGTTGTTAGATTGCCTATAGTTTATGTAATTTTTATTGTTTAATGGTAGTTTTATTAATTATACATGCGTAATTTAAATATTAGAAATAATTATTGGTTAATTTGATTGGGTGATTTAATATTTTAATTAATTTTTAGATTTAATTTTTATTTTTAATCTAGTTGTGATTTAATTATTGGTTATTTTTATCTTGTACTAACTTTTATATTTTTTGTAGGTTATTTACTTTTTGGAATATTTAACTTATAATTTATATTGCAGGCCTAGATTTAATATTAATTTTGGGTTATTTTAATTTGTGTTTTTTTTTTAATTTATTTGGCATGTAATCGGGTTGTAATTCATTTCTCCTCCCTCATTTTCTTTGAATGATTTATTTTTTATGCTATTATTGCGGATGTATGAATGTTTGATCAAATAAATTGCATGAAAATGAATTAATAAATCAAACTTGGACTAAATTGTAAATTTTAAAAATTATTTGAATCAAAACAGGCATTTGCATGTAATTAAAGGATAATTAAATAACTAAAAATAATAAAATATGAAATACAAATGGAGACCGATCGCAAGATCGGGTGGGCCGTACAAAAGCCCATACCCAGTTTCCAGACCCAATCTCTGAGGACGGCTGCTGGGTATCCTCCGTGGAATCCAGTTGCTGTAAAAGTATCCCGGGTTTCATTCGGGTGGCAACTCCATTCTCCGACCAAAGCCTGCAAAGGCCCAAAGTTGTATTCCTAGTGGGCCCTGAGTCCACGCAGTGCCGTGGTCGCCGAACACTTGGGCGCGCGCTGAACCCCGCCGCCTACACTACCCATTTAGAATAATTGAAATAGATTTATAGAATTGAGTTTAATTGCATAGTTTGGATATCATTTAGGAGATGCATAATTAAGGTAACATATAGGCTCATTATTTTGATGAGTTCTGAATGAATTATATCTATCAAATGCTAAAAAGGATAAGAAATGTGCTGGTACAAACTAGGCAACTTGTGAAGTCGGTTGTGTGAGTCTATAGATTGTTTTGGTAAGTAGATGTTCCAGTCGTTCAAACTTTTTTTTTTAATATAGCAGTAATTAAAATATAGCTTTTGGATATGTTTTAATGAATCTAAAATGAAATGTTTAATTTTTTCTATTTCAACTTTGTTATTGTTTAAATTATTTATTTAAAGATGAATCTACGATACAATAAATGAATTATAAGTTGACTAGTTTAATGTTGTACTATTTTATACTGTATATGCTATCCAATTTGAAATTATTTTAATCACTTGATTATTAAATTGAGTTTAAATTTAATTTATTTCCATTTTCTTGGATTTCAATGAAAGATGTCTAATTATAAATTCTTTGATGAACCGCAATGTGTTATATAAAATATGTGTCCTTGAATGTGCTTAATTTGACACGTATGGTTTTAGTGGGTCATAATATTGTACCGAAGGTAGCGCAGTTGAAGAAATGGAAATTTAAGAATTTTAATGACGCTCAAAATGTTTGAAATGATGTGAATAATTAAGGTATGAAATAAAATTTGAAAGAAAATTGAAGAATCTAAAAGTGATATTGATTTTGGACTAAATTGTAAGAATTTAAAGTTAACGGGTTAAAGTAAGAATCAATAATTTAATAAGGATAGATTTGGGTTGAAGAGATGTGTATGTGAATAGGATGAACTTTAGTGTAGATGATAATTTGAAGAAGGTGGGGTGGTTATGAGGTGGCAATAAAGGAAGGTGTAATTAGACATATGAGTATAAGTGTCTAGTGTTTAGTTTAATTAATCAAGGTTTGATTAATTAACTAAGATTAAGGAAACCCTATATATAGCTTATAAATTCCACTCATAATTCTCCACTATCAAATACATATATAAATTTTAAAGAGTGTGGGAAAGGTGAGAAAAAGGAAAATACAAGGGAACTCTTGCTGTTTTGAGTTTAAGTAGAATGAAGATAGAAGAAAGGTCTTGCATGTCATCTAGGGAGGCTCTACAACAACACTTCAAGAGTCTCAAAAGAAAATTAATTAAGAAGAAGAAGGAGCAAGTGAGGAGGGAGCTAAAAAATTGTTAGTATAGATGTGCCCTAGGGCCATAATGTATGTAAATATTGTATATTAATCCCTTGGCAATAAAATATCCTTTTAGATAAAGTGTTTGTTTATTTGAATATTTACCTTTAGTATTATGTTAAATGAGTTTATTATCAAGAGTTGATAATATGAGTGACAACTCATTTGGTACAAATACTATAAATGTTCATAGTTAATGGATTAATATAAATGTAATATTAATCTAGACTATCACCTCTGTCTATTTTCCTTGATCGGTATGTGATACTGATAGTGGGAGCTAGTGAGTCTCATGCTACTTGATATGAGATATCAGAATAGACATGTGGATACTCATGTGATGAGTGGATCGAACAGTGACATAAGATTTGTAATTGCTTGGGAATTCACTTTAGTCAACAATCACAATTTTTGACATAATTGTGCATGTGGTCCTTTGACCTGAGGTGACACGGTCATCCACATATGGTTGGTTAGAGTTTGCTACCGCTTACATACCTGTTCTAGCCATGTATAGGCATATGCGTGTGGTGGCTCTAGTTCGTTATATGTAGGGATGAGCGATCGACCAAGATGAAATTCATTACCTGGAGTCAACCGGGATAAAATCTTATGCTCTCTAAGTTATTCTTGATGAATAAGTACCTGGCCAGGTCAAACTCGACTTACTCGAAAAGAGTTTCGGTACTAGAAAAGAGTTTCTAGTAGTAGTCGTGTTTTATCAAGAATTGAACTTAAGATGAGGTCATAAGATTGAGGCAATTAGAGTTTGACTATACCTTGACTCTAGCCAATATCGGGACCTTGTAATGAAGGGACATTTAGTGTACAGTTATTGTGTTCATTGGTTCTTGAGAATCTAAATATAGCATTCACTTCTAATTGGGTAGTCGTAATATCTATGCTGGGGGTCACTCAAGACTTATGGGAACTGAATGTAACACATTGGGATTTTCACATTTAGTATGGAAAGGTGTTTCCAAGATATTAAGTGTTAATATCATTTCCTATTGCTATTTAGACTTGAACCTCGTAAGTCTCACACATAAGGTTTGCAGTTGGGTTGATTAACATTAATTTTATTACTAATTAAAGAGTTTAATTAATTAATTAAATTAATTGAATTAGATTTGCGCATATGCGGGAATCTAGCATATCCTGAAATCCGAATTCAAAGATTAGAACTTTAATTGCATTTTAAGAAAATATTAATTTAGACTTAATTTAATATGAGATATTAAATTAAAGATTAAATTAATATTAGCCTTATATATATATATATATATATATATGGATATGGGCCATGAGATAGACTATGTAAATTATGGATGATGGACTTGGTCTATGTGATGGACCATAGGCATTGGACTTTATTCAAAGAGTTTGAATTAGTCCACTTGTTAATTATATGGATTGGGAATTAATTAAAGATTTTAATCTAGCCCAATTAATTATTTGGATTGGATTGGGCCATCTCTAAGTGTAGAGAGGCCCATGGGCCAAGCCCAAGCCCAACATCAAGTCCAAGCCCATTAAAGTGTTAATGGAATTGGAATAGTGTTGGGGTAACTATACAACCAAGCAAACCAATTCAAAGGTGGTGGCTCCTTATTGTCAATGGTGTAGAAATTCTAAGTCTTTGGTAGGTTTGGAATGAAGACTTTAATTATGGACTAGCAATAGTTGCTAGGTTTGACAAAGGAGGCACCATTGCATTATTTAATTAACAAGGAAGGTGTAAGACACTAACCTTGGTATGGAAATTCGTCCATAGAAAATTGAGAGAGAGTTTTGGTTATTCAAACAAAGAAAAAGGAAAGAAAAGAGTGTCTTCTTCTTCCTTAGTTATTGAGTGAAGCATTGAATATCACAAGTGTTGTGATATCTCTTTCTATCCATCTTCCTTAAGTACAAATACCTAGTTCCATAACCTTCAAGATCAAAGAAGCTTTCACAAGCTCTTGGGTCATTCAAGAGAGGCTTGTGTGGAGAGCTCATTGGTGCTTGAAGATCAACCAAGTGCAAACCGTGTGTCACAAGCTAGAGACTGCACGTTTAGGGAGCTCAGAGCTAATGGATTGCAACGATCAAAAACATATCGAGCGTTCTACAAACTTTGGAGTTTTGTAAGTGTTGCCTAACTCTTAGTATGTAAGACTTGTAATATGATTACATGCCTTTTTTATTGTTGCTAAAATAATGTCCATGATGCATGATTTGTTAGCTATGTAAATTGTATATGATTTGGATCTTGTGGCATGAATGGTTTCTAACTTGGTGCAAGAGTTGCATGGAACAAAAAATTTTCAAAATTTCGCATATTTAGTTTCTTAGATCTCCATTCCCTTCAGCCTCAGCACTGAGGAGGCACCCCAGTGACCCTTTTTTGAGCCTAAAACCCTAATTTGAGCAATTGCAGACCATTGTTCAGGTCCTATACCATATCTTTTAACCGTAGATTAATTAAATTGAGTAGAATTTAGATGTTTAGCTTTTCTTCTTATACTTTTGCTTCTGGATATTAGGAGCAATCTCAACTAGGGGTGAGCAAAAAAATCAAAAACCGACTTACCGAACCGAACCAATTGGTTCGGTTTGGTTATATATAGGTTTGGTTCGATTTTGATTTTTGACAATGCATAACAGACTGGTTCAGTTTGATTTCGGTTTTCAATTTGAAAAACTGAAAATAATCAAACCGACCAACTTAAATATATATTTATTGTAAAAATATTAAATAAAATATATTAATTAGAAAAAATTATATATAAATATTAAAATTATAAATAAAAAAAATTTTTTAGCTATATAATTAAAGAATAAGCTTAAAATTATAAAATAATGAATAAAATATAAAAATTTTATTTAAAAAATAAAATTGGTTAACCGAATAACCGACCAAACTGAACTGAACCGAGTCAGTTCGGTTAATTTTGTTTTCTCTCTGATTCGGTTTGGTTTCGATCACAATTCTTCCTTGGTCGGTTTTGGTGGTTCTTTAACCAAACCAACCGATACTCATCCCTAATCTCAACTCCAGCTATAGAACCTAGGTCAGAGCCGGATAATTTATTTCTGCTTCAGCAAGCCAGGTGAGTGGTTATATGTATATAAAATTTGTTTTGAAGCTAAGTATATATATATTTATGTATGCAAAGATATTAAAATGTTTCAAATGATTTAATAAATTATGTTTCTTTATAAATAGTCTTTTAATCTACTATCAGCTTACAATTATGATTTTATAAGATACTTAGCCTTTATATCAGAAATTGGGAACATGTAGCAATATATTTGTTACTGATATAGTTGAAGTATTTTGAAGCAATAATGTGTTTTTTGTTATTAATTTATGAAATGATTTATCTTAGCAATATTTTGATACTAGCATCAGCTAGATATTCAACAAGTATGGTTTCTTAGCAGTTTGATATATGCGAATGGTATGATTTTATGGACAAACCTATACACTCGTGATATGTACCCTTTAGATTGCACCATGACGACTAGTGTTTCATATCGGAAATATTATTATGTATATGATTATATTAGCAATACTATCTAACTATCTTGGGGACAATGCTTGGTTGTGCATATAGCTTTGGGGGCGTACAATCAGGTGGTTTAGCTCTGCGCATGCATATAACCAGTAATATGTATACACATGGGCTGCCAGTGTCATTATTGCACCCATTGTATCAGTAATTTAGCAAAATCTTTGGGTTATATTTTAAGAAGTGTATGAGATAGCATTTTTATGAATGTTATTTCTCAATCTTAACTTAGCATTTATGGCAACTGTATAGCTAAGGCACTATATTATTTTAACTAGAAACAAATCAGTTTATGCATATATATTGTACTATATTATTGCAGCAGCTTAAATGATTATTTCTCAAGGCAGTTATATTTACATCTTAATAATTATTTTAGCAAATAGCTAGTGTTCCTACTTTACTTTATTGTACTTTATTTTTTGACCACTCATTGAGTATTATTATACTCACCACCCTGATTTTAAAATATTTTCAGATTCAGTGGAGTTTCAACAATAGTAGCTCGTAGGACCTATTTTTGGGAGTCCACCTGGTGTCTAAAAGAGGTTGCACCAATTAACTAAGTATATGGTCTTTTATATTTTCCACTAAATTTGTCTTGATAATAGATAGTGGATTGTATATATATATAATCTGGATGTTCAAAGGAGATTTTTATGATGTATAATAATAGTATTACATTCATCTTATTTTAAGTTATTAGCATTATACATATGATATATTTCCATTTCCAAAAGTAGCACTAGCCAACTTAGCATGTCGTGCCTGCTCAACAGCTAGCGGAGTAGGTGTAACAATGTTTTGGTATCAGAGCCTAGGTTTAGTAGTTTCCCTAGGTTTAACAGTTTATATATTATTCTATCTCTAGAATAGAATTGTGAAGTCTAAGAATTTCTTCTATTGTGTTTTTATAAAACAATGCCAACAAGACCTAGAGGTGGTAGAGGTCGTGGTAATTATGGCCGCATCAATAGAAGTGTTCATATTAGCCAATCTCATAGGAATCCTTCTAATCATCCTGAAACAGCAAATGATATGTCTGTTAATGAAGGGTGTATCAGGAGCGTATCCAGCTCATCCTCTTGTTCCACCTAATCCTCCACTAGTGTAGCCAGTACCTTCCTTTTTGGTTGATGTCGGCATGAGAGCTTTGATGATTCAGGCTTTTATGGTGGCTATGGCTGCTCGAGATCCTTGGATGATAGTAGATTGTGCCCGTAGATTGGGTGCATATGTTTTGGAGGATTATAGATGGAGGAATAACTGATGAATGGTTGAAGAAGTTGGAGAAAGATTTTCTTATTTTAGGATTGAAGGAAGTTGAGAAAGTGCAAAATGTGCATGGATTTATAAAAGGATTAGCAGATGATTTGCTAACTAGAGTTCACCATCTTTATGGTGAAGGGTTGACATGGAATGTATTCTTTATGAAGTTCCATAAGGAGTATTTGACAGGCAGTTATAAGAAAGGCAAGCAAGAGGTATTCTTTAAGTTGACCCAAGGTAGCATGTTAGTCAAGGAATATGCAGATAGATTTAAAGACCTTTATTGCTGTATTTCTGAGATTATGCCTTCGGAGGAAATTAAGTGTGATAGGTTTAGAAGTGGACTGAAAGCTCATATAAGAATTGGAATAGCTTACTATGAAGGGAATAATTTTTGAGAGCTAGTTCAAAAGATGCTTGCTTTTGAGAAAGCAAGAAATGAGGAAGTGGAGTCAGAATAGAAGAATAAAAGGTTAATTTCAAGTTTCTCTCAAGATGTTAGTGATAAGCAGACCAGTAGAGGGGTTAACATAGTACTACCTAGATCTAGTTATGATAATCGTGGGCAAAGTTCATATGTGAGTATGGGGCAATAAGCTAATCAACCCCAGATGAGTCAAAGTTCTGTAAGATAGCTAGTTGGTAGCTCGACTAGTGGCCAAAGGCAAGCCCAGGGTAGAATGCTGCAAAATAACCTAAGAGGACTTACATATCCACAAATGCATGAATTGTTGCAAGTTTCATAAAGGGGAATGTAGAAAGAGGTTGTTAGGCTGCTATGAGTGTGGAGAAATTGGGCATATCAAAAGAGATTGCCCACAATTGGTATAATTTGGTGGTTCAGAGCGAGGAACTACAGCTCCTAGGAATCAAAGTAATAGTAGGAAGTTTATATTAAATACGTAGGTTACCACTGATTCTAACCCTAATGTTGGTAGAGGTAGTGCAATTGTTACAGCATCTCACCAAGGACAAAGTGCCCAGTAAAATCGACCTTTAGCTCAAGCTATTTTGCAATGACTCAAGGTGAAACACTGTCATCTCCAGGAGTTGATACCAGTATATTAACTATTTTTTATCAAGATATTTAAGTGTTATTTGATCTAGTATTATGATTCTGTTCATTGATGACATACTAGTGTAATCTCGAAGTATGAAGAAACATGAGGAACATTTGAGAATAGTGTTACAAATTTTGAGGATGAAATTTCTTAAGAGGGGAAGAGTTATAATATTCTGCCTTAGAAATTAATTAAGTTATAGATAGATTTTGGACTAGATTTCATAACAAATAAGTTTTGAGGGCCTTTTTGGTTATTTAGGATATTATAAGGGTCCAAATGGATATTTGCTAAAAGAACAAAAAAAAGAAAAGAAATCAAAGCTTTCCTCCTATGCCATTTTTATTTTCTTCCATCAACTTCTTCTCTTCTTTGCTTCATTTTCTTCGTTCTTTCTCTTATTTTCTCAAACTTTTAATTCTTCAAATTTCTCTATCGATTCAAGCTTCTATTTACTGATTTAGGATTGATTTATACGGATTCTTGGTAAGTTAAACTATATTAACTTTTAAACTTTTGGTTTACAAAAGAAAAATCTTGATGTTAATATGTTTATTGAGTTTTATTGAGTTTTAAGCATTAGTTTATCAAAATAGACCCCTATGATATTTAGAATGGTGTCTAAGTTTGCATTGGATTGATTTTTAGTGATTTTGGCCAAATCAAATTGAATTTATGTATTTTCGAGCCATAAAGGTGACTCCACAACACTGAGGAGGTGCCTCAGTGACCTTTTTTGAGCCCAAAACCATAATTTGAGCAATTTCATATCATTTTTTGGGTCCTATACCATATCTTTTAGCTGTAGATTGATTAAATTGAGTAGAATTTAGATGTTTAGCTTGTGTTCTTATACTTTTGCTTCTGGATATTAGGAGCAATCTCAACTCCAGCTGTAGAACCTAAGTCAGAGCCGGATAGTTAGTTTTTGCTTAAGCAAGCCAAGTGAGTGGTGATATGTATATAAAATTAGTTTTGAAGCTAAGTACATATATTTTTATGTATGTAAAGATATTAAAATATTTCATATGATTTAATAAATGATCTTTCTTTATAAATAGTCTTTTAATCAACTATCAGTTTACAATTATGATTTTACAAGATACTTAGCCTTTATATCAGAAATTGGGAACATGTAGCAATATATTTGTTACTGATATTGTTGAAGTGTTTTGAAGCAATAATTTTGTTGTTGTTATTAATTTATGAAATGATTTATCTCAGTAGTATTTTGATACTAGCATCAACTAGATATTTAGCAAGTATGCTTTCTTAGCAGTTTGATATATGCAAATGATATGATTTTATGGACAAACCTATACACTTGTGATATGTACCTTTTAGATTGCGACATGACGACTGGTGTTTTATATCAGTTGTATTGTTATGTATATGATTATATTAGCAATACTACCAAACTATCTTAGAGACAATGCTTAGTTGTACATATAGCCTTAGGGGCATACAATCGGGTGGTTTAGTTCTGCGCATGCTTATGACCAGCAATATGTATACACATGGGCTGCCAGCATCATCATTGCGCCCATTATGTCAGTAATTTAGCAAAATATTTAGGTTATATTTTAAGGAGTGTATGGGATTGCATTTTTATGAATGTTATTTCTCAGTCTTAACTCAGCATTTATGGCAACTGTATAGCTAAGGTAATTTCAGATCATTTTTGGGTCCTATACCATATCTTTTAGTAGTAGATTGATTAAATTGAGTAGAATTTAGATTTGTAGCTTGTATTCTTATACTTTTGCTTTTGGATGTTAGGAGTAATCTCAACTCCAGCTGTAGAACCTAGGTCAGAGCCGAATAGTTAGTTTTTGCTTAAGCAAGCCAAGTGAGTGATTATATGTATATAAAATTAGTTTTGAAGCAAAGTATATATATTTTTGTGTATGGAAAGATATTAAAATGTTTCATATGATTTAATAAATGATCTTTCTTTACAAATAGTCTTTTAATCGACTATGAGTTTACAATTATGATTTTACAAGATACTTAGCCTTTATATCAAAAATTAGGAACATGTAGCAATATATTTGTTACTGATATTGTTGAAGTGTTTTGAAGCAATAATTTGTTTGTTGTTATTAATTTATAAAATGATTTATCTCAGTAGTATTTCGATTCTAGCATCCGCTAGATATTTAGCAAGTATGATTTCTTAGAAGTTTGATATATGCAAATGATATGATTTTATGGACAAACCTATACACTCGTGATATGTACCCTTTAGATTGCGACATGATGACTGGTGTTATATGTCAGTAGTATTGTTATGTATATGATTATATTAGAAATACTATCTAATTATCTTAGAGACAATGCTTGGTTGTGCATATAGCCTTAGGGGCATACAATCGGGTGGTTTAATTCTGCGCATGCTTATGACTAGCAATATGTATACACATGGGCTGCCAGCATCATCATTGCACCTATTATGTCATTAATTTAGCAAAATCTTTAGGTTATATTTTAAGGAGTGTATGGGATTGCATTTTTATGAATGTTATTTCTCAGTCTTAACTCAGCATTTATGGCAACTGTATAGCTAAGGCAATTTCAGATCATTTTTTGGGTCCTATACCATATCTTTTAGCAGTAGATTGATTAAATTGAGTATAATTTAGATTTGTAGCTTGTATTCTTATACTTTTGCTTTTGGATGTTAGGAGTAATCTCAACTCCAGCTGTAGAACCTAGGTCATAGCCGAATAGTTAGTTTTTGCTTAAGCAAGCCAAGTGAGTGATTATATATATATAAAATTAGTTTTGAAGCTAAGTACATATATTTTTTTGTATGGAAAGATATTAAAATATTTCATATGATTTAATAAATGATCTTTCTTTACAAATAGTCTTTTAATCGACTATTAGTTTACAATTATGATTTTACAAGATACTTAGCCTTTATATCAGAAATTAGGAACATGTAGCAATATATTTGTTACTGATATTGTTGAAGTGTTTTGAAGCAATAATTTGTTTGTTGTTATTAATTTATGAAATGATTTATCTCAGTAGTATTTCAATACTAGCATCAGTTAGTGATGTGTACTAATCCGCAAGCGTACATAATCGTATCAAGTAGTAAATAAAGATATCATCCCATAGAGATTTGGTGATGATTACTGTAATACTCATAATGTTTAATTGTTTAGACAATGAAATAGGGTTTGTAATTTCAAGAAAATAAAACTAAATTAAGAAGAATAAAAACACAAATTCAATTCAAATTTTAAAGGCTAGGGTTCTTATTCTCAATTGAGCATTTCAAAGGATTGATTACACACCTAGGTTTACACTAGTTTTAATTCATTTTGAAAGGATCTTAACAATTATAGATCTTCCTCTCAGATAAACCTATAATTAAATCAGAATTAATCAACACTAAGTTTGACAGCTCTCACCAACCTAATGTCTTTTAAAACCAATTTTAATGCACAACCTTTAATCAATACTAATCTACTTAAGTGTCTATCGACTAAATAAGCAATTAATAGGTTATTGCCACATCCTATAGAACCTATCTCTCGATTAAGTCCATAGTGTTAATTCAATTCTAGGTTGATCAGTCCTAAAATGACATTGAGTTCAACAACAACCAATGAATTTAATCTAACAACCTACATAATCACAATAAGCACATGGTCAATTCAAAATAAGAACCTTAGAAAAGATCTAGCTACTCCTGTTAAAGAGAAAAGAAAACAAACAAAAAATGAAAACAATTCTGAACATATTAATAAATAAAAGAGAGTGATACAAGAAAAACCCCTTTGCAATGATGTCAAGAAGCTTTGCTCTTCTAACTTCAAGCTAAATACCTATTCAACTATGAACTAAACAAATGAAAATTTATATAGAAACATAAACTAGAGTAGAATCCACAAACAAGAACTACTAAGAACAACCCTTAAATGAACATGAAAGGGTCCTATTTATAGGCCTAAAGACCTAGTGAGAAAGGTAATCTAACCCCTCTCTAACTCTATATAATCAAAAGATAAGAGATAAGTCCCTATCTATCCAATCTTCAGCTGAAAAATATCATCTCGTGAGCTGTCACACAAAGCTGGCATGGGTGCGCAAGAAAATCGCATGGGTGCGCAAGACACACCAATATGCTAAACTCTATGAGTGGCACGATCGTGCTCGATTTTGGCATGGTCGTGCCACTCTGTAGCATGGCCAAACATCACTTAAATAAGGCCAAAAATGGCCACACTCATCCCCAATGTAAATAAGGCTTTATCTTGAGTCCTTGGCCTATCCAAACTTCAAGGATTGATCCATTCTTCATCGAAATGCATCCTACAAAGCAAAACACAAAAGAAATTATCTAAAAATAAATAAATCCTACTAATTAAGACAAAACAACTAAACTAACTAAATTAACTAAAAACTAACTAACTAATGCAACTAATAAGCCTAAAATGCAATAAAATAGAGTACTTAAAACATGTGTTTTTCACATTCATCAGTTAGATATTAAGCAAGTATGCTTTCTTAGCAGTTTGATATATGCAAATGATATGATTTTATGGACAAACCTATACACTCGTGATATGTACCCTTTATATTGCGACATGATGACTGGTGTTTTTTTTTAGTAGTATTGTTATGTATATGATTATATCAACAATACTATCTAACTATCTTAGAGATAGCTCTTGGTTGTGCATATAGCCTTACGGGCATACAATCTGGTGGTTTAGATCTGCGCATGCATATGACCAGCAATATGTATACACATGGGCTACCAGCATCATCATTGCACCTATTATGTCAGCAATTTAGCAAAATCTTTGGGTTACATTTTAGGGAGTGTATGGGATAGCATTTTTATAAATGCTATTTCTCAGTCTTAACTCAGCATTTATGGCAACTGCATAGCTAAGGCAATTTTTGATCATTTTTTGGATCCTATACCATATCTTTTAGTAGTAGATTGATTAAATTGAGTAGAATTTAGATGTTTAGCATGTATTCTTATACTTTTGCTTTTGGATGTTAGGAGCAATCTCAACTCCAACTGTAGAACCTAGGTTAGAGCCGAATAGTTAGTTTTTGCTTAAGCAAGCCAAGTGAGTGATTATATGTATATAAAATTAGTTTTGAAGCTAAGTACATATATTTTTGTGTATGTAAAGATATTAAAATGTTTCATATGATTTAATAAATGATCTTTCTTTACAAATAGTCTTTTAATCAACTATCGGTTTACAATTATGATTTTACAAGATACTTAGCCTTTATATCAGAAATTGGGAACATGTAGCAATATATTTGTTACTGATATTGCTGAAGTGTTTTGAAGCAATAATTTGTTTATTGTTATTAATTTATGAAATGATTTATCTCAGTAGTATTTCGATACTAGCATCAGTTAGATATTTAGCAAGTATGCTTTCTTAGCAGTTTGATATATGCAAATGATATGATTTTATGGACAAACCTATACACTCTTGATATGTACCCTTTAGATTGCGACATGATGATTGGTGTTTTATATCAGTAGTATTGTTATGTATATGATTATATCAACAATACTATCTAACTATCTTACAGACAGCGCTTGGTTGTGCATATAGCCTTAGGGGCATACAATTTGGTGGTTTAGTTCTGCGCATGTTTATGACCAGCAATATATATACACATGGGCTACCAACATCATCATTGTGCCCATTATGTCAGTAATATAGCAAAATCTTTGGGTTACATTTTAAGGAGTGTATGGGATAGCATTTTTATGAATGTTATTTCTCAGTCTTAACTCAGCATTTATAGCAACTGTATAGCTACGGCAATTTCAGATCATTTTCTGGGTCCTATACCATATCTTTTAGCAGTAGATTGATTAAATTGAGTAGAATTTAGATGTTTAGCTTGTATTCTTATACTTTTGCTTTTTGATGTTAGGAGCACTCTCAACTCTAGCTGTAGAAGCTAGGTCAGAGCCGGATAGTTAGTTTTTGCTTAAGCAAGCCAAGTGAGTGATTATATGTATATAAAATTAGTTTTGAAGCTAAGTGCATATATTTTTTTGTATGTAAAGATATTAAAATGTTTCATATGATTTAATAAATGATCTTTCTTTATAAATAGTCTTTTAATCGACTATTAGTTCACAATTATGATTTTACAAGATACTTAGCCTTTATATCAGAAATTGGGAACATGTGGCCATATATTTATTACTGATATTGTTGAAGAATTTTAAAGCAATAATTTGTTTGTTGTTATTAATTTATAAAATGATTTATCTTAGTAGTATTTCGATACTAGCATCAGTTAGATATTCAGCAAGTATGCTTTCTTAGAAGTTTGATATATGCAAATGATATGATTTTATGGACAAACCTATTCACTCGTGATATGTACCCTTTAGATTGCAACATGATGACTGGTATTTTATATCAGTAGTATTCTTATGTTTATGATTATATCAGCAATACTATCTAACTATCTTAGAGACAACGCTTGGTTGTGCATATAGCCTTAGGGGCATACAATCGGGTGGTATAGTTCTACGCATGCTTATGACTAGCAATATGTATACACATTGGCTGGCAGCATTATCATTGCGCCCATTATGTCAGCAATTTAGCAAAATCTTTGGGTTACATTTTAAGGAGTGTATAGGATAGCATTTTTATAAATGTTATTTCTCAGTCTTAAATCGGTATTTATGGAAACTGTATAGCTAAGGCAATTTCAGATCATTTTATGGGTCCTAGACCATATCTTTTAGTTGTAGATTGATTAAATTGAGTAGAATTTAGATGTTTAGCTTGTATTCTTATACTTTTTCTTTTGGATGTTAGGAGCAATCTCAACTCCAACTGTAGAACCTAGGTCAGAGCCAGATAGTTAGTTTTTGCTTAAGCAAGCCAAGTGAGTGATTATATGTATATAAAACTTGTTTTGAAGCTAAGTACATATATATTTATGTATATGAAGATATTAAAATGTTTCATATGATTTAATAAATGATCTTTCTTTACAAATAGTCTTTTAATCGATTATCAGTTTACAATTATAATTTTACAAGATACTTAGCCTTTATATATGAAATTAGGAACATGTAGCAATATATTTGTTACTGATATTGTTGAAGTGCTTCAACGCAATTATGTTTTTTTGTTATTAATTTATGAAATGATTTATCTCAGCAGTATTTTGATACTAGTATCAGTTAGATATTCAGCAAGTATGCTTTCTTAGCAGTTTAATATAAGCAAATGATATGATTTTATGGACAAACCTATACACTCGTGATATGTACCCTTTAGATTGCAACATGATGACTGGTGTTTTATATCAGTAGTATTGTTATGTATATGATTATATCAGCAATACTATCTAACTATCTTAGAGACAACACTTGGTTGTGTTTATAGCTTTAGGGGCATACAATCGGGTGGTTTAATAATGTGCATGCTTATGACCAGCAATATGTATACACATGGGCTGCCCACATCATCATTGGGCCTATTATGTCAGTAATTTAGTAAAATCTTTGGGTTACATTTTAAGGGGTGTATGGGATAGCATTTTTATAAATGTTATTTCTCAGTCTTAACTCGGTATTTATGGCAACTGTACAACTAAGGCAATTTCAGAACATTTTTTGGGTCCTATACCATATCTTTTAGTAGTAGATTGATTAAATTAAGTAGAATTTAGATGTTTAGCTTATATTCTTATACTTTTGGTTTTGGATGTTAGGAGCAATCTCAACTCCAATTGTAGAACCTAGGTCAAAGCCGGATAGTTAGTTTTTGCTTAAGCAAGCCAAATGAGTGATTATATGTATATAAAATTAGTTTTGAAGCTAAGTACATATATTTTTATGTTTGTAAAGATATTAAAATGTTTCATATGATTTACTAAATGATCTTTCTTTACAAATAGTCTTTTGATCGACTATCAGTTTATAATTATGATTTTACAAGATACTTAGCCTTTATATCAGAAATTGGGAACATGTAGCAATATATTTGTTACTGATATTGTTGAAGTGTTTTGAAGCAATAATTTGTTTATTGTTATTAATTTATGAAATGATTTATCTGTAGTATTTTGATACTAGCATTAGTTAGATATTAAGCAAGTATGCTTTTTTTAGCAGTTTGATATATACAAATGATATGATTTTATGGACAAACCTATACACTCGTGATATGTAAACTTTAGATTGCAACATGATGACTGGTGTTTTATATTAGTAGTATTGTTATGTATATAATTATATCATCAATACTATCTAACTAGCTTAAAGACAACACTTGGTTGTGCATATCGCCTTAGGGGCATACAGTCGGGTGGTTTAGTTCTGCACATGCTTATGACCAGCAATATGTATAAACTTGGGCTGTCTGCATCATCATTACGCCCATTATGTCAGTAATTTAGCAAAATCTTTGGGTTATATTTTAAGGAGTGTATGGGATAGCATTTTTATGAATGTTATTTCTCAGTCTTAACTCAGCATTTATGGCAACTGTACAGCGAAGGCAATTTCAGATCATTTTTTGGGTCCTATACTATATCTTTTAGCTATAGATTGATTAAATTGAGTAGAATTTAGATGTTTAGCTTGTATTCTTATACTTTTGCTTTTGGATATTAGGAGCAATCTCAACTCCAGCTGTAGAACCTAGGTCAGAGCCGGATAGTTAGTTTTCACTTAAGCAAGCCAAGTGAGTGATTATATGTATATAAAATTAGTTTTGAAGCTAAGTATATATATTTTTGTGTATGTAAAGATATTAAAATGTTTCATATGATTTAATAAATGATCTTTCTGTACAAATAGTCTTTTAATCGACTATTAGTTTACAATTATAATGTTACAAGATACTTAGCCTTTATATCAGAAATTGGGAACATGTAGCAATATATTTGTTACTAATATTGTTGAAGTGTTTTGAAGTAATAATTTATTTGTTGTTTTTAATTTATGAAATGTTTTATCTATAGTATTTCGATACTAGCATCAGTTAGATACTAAGCAAGTATGCTTTCTTAGCAGTTTGATATATGGAAATGATATGATTTTATGGACAAACCTATACACTCATGATATGTACACTTTAGATTGTGACATGATGACTAGTTTTTTATATTAGTAGTATTGTTATGTATATGATTATATCATCAACACTATCTAACTAGCTTAGAGACAAGACTTGGTTGTGCATATAGCCTTAGGGGCATACAATCAGGTGGTTTAGTTCTACACATGCTTATGACCGGCAATATGTATACACATGGGCCATCTGCATCATCATTGCACCCATTATGTCAGCAATTTAGCAAAATCTTTGGGTTACATTTTAAGGAGTGTAAGGGATAGCATTTTTATGAATGTTATTTCTCAGTCTTAACTCAGTATTTATGGCAACTGTATAGCTAAGGCAATTTCAGATAATTTTTTGGGTCCTATACTATATCTTTTAGTAGTAGATTCATTAAATTGAGTAGAATTTAGATGTTTACCTTATATTCTTATACTTTTGCTTTTGGATGTTAGGAGCAATCTCAAGTCCAACTGTAGAACCTAGGTCAAAGCTATATAGTTAGTTTTTGCTTAAGCAAGCCAAATGAGTGATTATATGTATATAAAATTAGTTTTGAAGCTAAGTACATATATTTTTGTGTATGTAAAGATATTAAAATGTTTCATATGATTTAATAAATGATCTTTCTTTACAAATAATCTTTTGATCGACTATCAGCTTATAATTATGATTTTACAAGATACTTAGCCTTTATATCAGAAATTGGGAACATGTAGCAATATATTTGTTACTGATATTATTGAAGTGTTTTGAAGCAATAATTTGTTTATTGTTATTAATTTATGAAATGATTTATCTGTAGTATTTTGATACTAGCATCAGTTAGATATTAAGCAAGTATGCTTTCTTAGCAATTTGATATATGCAAATGATATGATTTTATGGACAAACCTATACACTCGTGATATGTACACTTTAGATTGTGACATGATGACT
Source organism: Macaranga tanarius (assembly GCA_949673435.1). Lineage (NCBI taxonomy): Eukaryota > Viridiplantae > Streptophyta > Magnoliopsida > Malpighiales > Euphorbiaceae > Macaranga > Macaranga tanarius. The sequence continues at coordinate 22,431 of CATIWO010168251.1, forward strand.
GGTGTTTTTATTTGTAGTATTGTTATGTATATGATTATATCATCAATACTATATAACTAGCTTAGAGACAGTACTTGGTTATGCATATAGCCTTAGGGATATACAATCAGGTGGTTTAGTTCTGCACATGCTTATGACTAGCAATATGTATACACATGGGCTGTCTGCATCATCATTGCACCCATTATGTCAGAAATTTAGTAAAATCTTTGGGTTATATTTTAAGGAGTGTATCGGATAGCATTTTTATTAATGTTATTTCTCAGTCTTAACTCAGCATTTATGGCAATTGTAAAGCTAAGGCAATTTCAGATCATTTTTTGGGTCCTATTGTTAGTATAGATGTGCCCTAGGGCCATTATTATATGTAGACATTGTAAATTTATCCCTTTGGCAATAAAATATTCATTTAAATCAAAGTGTTTGTTTATTTGAGTATTTACCCTTAGTATTATGTTGAATGAGTTTATTATCAAGAGTTAATAATATGAGTGACAAACTCATTTGGTACATATACTATAAATATTCATAGTTATTGGATTAATATATGGGTACTATTAATCCCTAGACTATCACCTCTATCTATTTTTCTTAATCGGTATATGATATCGATAGTAGGAGGTAGTGAGTCTCATGCTACTTGATATGAGATATCAAAATAGACATGTGGATACTCATGTGATGGGTGGATTGAACATGTGACGTAAGATTTATGATTGCATAGATATTCACTTTAGTCAACAATCACAATCTTGGAT
>CATIWO010168313.1:0-23806 GCA_949673435.1 Macaranga tanarius
CAACGTCGCAACATAAAAAAAATAAAATTTTTCCGTTTAAAAATACTGTTATGCCCCATAATACAGGGGCCAAAAAATTGGGAGGCTTTTTTTTTAGGGACTCTTTCATTATTTTGTCACTCCGCAGTTATTAGCACATAAAACTTTATCCTAATTATATTTACTAATGCCAATAGTAATTTGCTATAAGTTAATTGTTGATAATTATTAGCTGCCGGTTAATGATTAATTACAACTGCTAAAGCTAACAAGCTCTTATGCTAGGATGATAATAAGCTTAAACATTGAGAAGTTTTGATTCTACTATATGGCGTCAAAATGGTATATTTAAAAATGATTAATTGAATAATTTTTTTATGTAAATCTGCAAATATGAAACATTTTTTTTTTGTCAGATACAACCCTAGATTGAGGGACTACAACAATTGATTAACACTATAACTATGACTATCACTAACAAGTAACAACCATCTATCATATTACTAATAAATCATATATTAATATATATATATATTTATATTATAACAGATGAGAGACAAGTACATATAGTGTTTAATTATTACTCTTATTAAAATTTGAACCTGTGATCTAAAAACTCTAGAACCTCAGTCTAGACCGTTTGATCTTTGTCTCATTGGCCAAATATGAAACACGTTTTCGAATAAGGTGATGTTGTTAAACGTGCGGTGGTGGGTTCCATATTTTCATCAAGTATACTGATGGCGAGTGATGATCTATAATGCACGGACACTTCAATTAGTAGACATTTTTTCGTGTCCGTATCCTCATTTCTCCGTGTCTGATACTTCTTAGACATTCCAATTATAAATAAGATACTTCAATTAGAAGTCGTTTCCTCGTGTCCGTATCCCCTTTTCCCGTGTCCCCATTTCCGTGTCCGTGCTACCTTGGTGATGATTACACCTACTCAAATAGACTGATAGCTATATTTGAGCATATATTTTTTTTTCCTAGAGCAATTAATTGTCACTTTTCCACATCAACATTCAGAACGACCTAGCTGGGACTGAGAAGCAATATTATTGACATTTCATAACATTTGTTTAACAAATCATATGTTTAACAAATCATATGTTTTGAGGTTAATTTTCAAGAAAATTTAATAACTAAAAAAACAAGAAGAGATGAAGAAATATGTAGCTAGCAGAATTGATAAGTGATTTAGTTAGCTATAATTTTCAAAGTTGTTCCTAACATTACTATTTATTTAGCAATAAAAGGGATGCTGATACGTATCTCTTCGCGTGACTAGGGTTGTAAATAAATAGAGCGGCTCGCGAGCCACTCGGAGCTCGGCTCGTTAAAAGCTCGTTCGAACTCGTTTGTTAAGTTAAATGAGCCGAGCCCGAGCTTGATTTTAAGGCTCATGTGATAAACGAACAGAGCTCAAACATTCCAAAGCTCGGCTCGTCAAAGCTCACGAATAGGCTCGTTAATATGTTCGTGAGCCAGCTCATGAACAGGCTCGTGAACGTGCTCGTTTAGAAATGTTCATGAATAAGCTCGTAAACAGGCTCACGAACAGGCTCGTGAGTATGCTCACGAACAGGCTCGTGAGTATGCTCACGAACATGCTCGTTTAAAAAGTTCATGAAGGGTCTCGTGAACAAACTCATGAATAGACTCGTTTAGCAAGTTCGTAAACATGCTTGTGAACAAGTTTATAAACAAACTCATTTAGAGAGCTCATGAACAAGCTCATTTAGTGTTAGTTAAATATAATTGAATGATATATTATTATTAATTAGTAGTTTTATATAAATATAATTTTATGTACTAAACAAATATTATATAATACTAATTTAATATTAAGTTAATATAATAGTAATTTAAATTAGTGTTAAATGATAAAATTATATAGTAACTATAATATCAATTTAGTATTAAATATACTAAAATAATAAAAAATTGACTATGATATTGATTAAATATTATATAATACTAAATTAATATTAATTAAACAAAATATGAATTAAAAAACTATTATATAATGTTAGTATCATTAGTTTTAAGATCATTTATATGATTTTAATGTTAATAAATTTAATAAAACTATTTAATTTTAGTATTATTATATGATTGTAATGCATATTAGAAAAAAAATTTTAAGCAAATATAATTAAAATTTAGCAAAAAATGCATAATTTCTCATGGAACTATGTACATAGTTTTAGTATATAATACTTTTATTAAGTTTAAATAAATTTAACTCACGAACCTATTAACTATAATATTACTAAATAATAAATACTAAGTATAAATTAACTACAAGGATTACCATAAGATTACTAACTATTGAGTATCAATTATAGCTAAAATGTTTAGTGAATGGTTTTCGTAAGTTAATACTTGTCTTAATATATAATACTTCTACTAAGTATAAATAAATTTAAATCACGAACCTATTAACTATAAGATTACTAAATAATAAATACTAAGTAACAATTAACTACTAAGATTATCATAAGATTACTAATTATTGAGTATTAATTATGTCTGAAATGTTTAGTGAATGGTTTTTGTAAACTAATACTTGTATTAATATATAATACTACTACAAAATATAAATAAATTTAAATCACGAACCTATTAACAATAAGTATCAATTAACTATGTACATTATTTTAGTATATAATACCACTACTAAGTATAAATAAATTTTTTTGTAAACTAAAATGCTTAATGTATTTTTTTGTAAACTAGTACTTGTATTAAAAAAAGTTGTATTAATAAAATTAAGTAATTTTAATATATTTACATGATTTGAATAAATAAAAATTAAATTATAAAGCACAATAAAAAATTATATATTAATGAAAAAACTATATAATTTTTATATAAATTATTATTAGTAAATAAATATGATTTAAATTATTAAGTATTAATGTTAAGTAAATATAATTTTAATTATAATTTATAAATTAATTTGTGAATAAACTCATTTAATATTAAATTAATATAATTTAAAATTTTAAATATGGTTAAAAATTACATAATTTTGAGACAAAACTACGTAGTTTTGATATATAATAAATAGAAACCTTAACAAACCCTAAACACTCACTTTATTTTGGTATATAATAAAAAGCACCACTTTTCTCTACCCTAGCCGCCTCTCCTTCATCAATTCATCTCTTGCATCTTTTTTTTTTTTTTCATTGCCACTCCTTCATCTCGTTTTTTTTGTTCTTCCTTTCATCTTCAACTTCCTCACATGGCCACCGTTCATATCTCGCCCATTTTTTTTTTTGAGGAGTTGTTAGATTTTATTGTAAGAAGCAGCTGCCTAAAAGAAAAATAGCCCTTCCTTTTCTTGCTGCCTTTGCCATCGCCGTCGCTGTCTTCATTGTCGCCTTTACCGCCGCTACCTTCACCGACGCCTTTGCCACCGCTACCTTCACTGGGCCCTTGTCACTGCCTTTAGTTCTTGTTCTTGTTCGATTCTTTTTTAAAAAAGATGAACTGCAGATGTGGTGTTGTCTTTTGAGATTATTGCAAAAAGCTAAAAAATAATTGTATAATTTTGTTGTTTTTTTTGTTGTAATTATCTAGGGTGCTATAAATTTGTTCTTGCTTCCTTTTTTATTTAATTTTGTTGTTGAGAAATCTAAGAAAATTCAATGTTTTGATAATTTTTGTTGTGGAATCAATTTTTGAATGATTTTGTGTTTTTTAGTTGCTGGTGTAGCGAGGTCTTTAACAAGCTTTTCACTGGTTTTTCAGGAAAGATTGAAGCCGAGCTCGAGCAATGATTTTAAAAAGGTTTTCGAGCTCGAGCCGAGCTCGAACTGCCTTTTTCTTGACCGAGCGGAGCTCGAGCTTTTCAAAGCTCGGCTCGGCTCGGCTCGGCTCGATTACAGCTCTATTGTGTAGAGGATTTTGGAGCTTGACTTGCTCTCCTTTGATTCATGTTGACTTTTGTGTTGTGGTTCTGAAAGGTCCATGATGAAGTTGTGTTGCATTAGTTATTCTGAATTTTGAATTCTATTTAAGGCTGATCTTTAGTGTGGCATTGGCTTGTGTTGATGCGTGGAATTTCTTTCAATGAGATTTATTGGATCCTAGCCAACTTTTGGGTCATCTTTTAGTAGTTGGGTTTATTGGGAGCGACCCAACTTTTGGACCATTCATTTGAATATTTTTTTATAGTATTATTGATTAATATGCTGTCCATCATGTTCTGAGCAGACATCTGACTTGGCATTTTGTCTCTATTACAACACTTGAAAATGTTTTGCATCTGTTCTTCAGATGCCTGCGTTTAATATAGCTGATGATAAGTACGAGGTCAATGCTTAAACATTTTGTGGGAATGCATGAACTCTGTTATCTTGGCAGTTTAGATTGCCACTGATTCTTCCTTGCTTAAGTTCCTAAATCAGGAGGTTGTTGCATATGGAATAATCCCGTAGGAACTTGCATGTACATTAGATAATGCTGGAGTGATTGTGGTCGCTCCATAAAAGAAATATCTTATGTCGCACTTAGTATATTTGATTATGTGTCTGATAAAACCATGGTCTCTAATTGTTCTATTGAAGATGTAGCGTTTATTTTGGCGTTCCTTGTAGTTAAGGCATAAACTTGTTTTTTTCTTTTCAGGTTGGTGTTCTACCAATGGATGAATCTAAAATAACAATGAAAGGCCGCCTAGGCCCAGGAATGATGATAGCTGTGGATTTGCTTGGTGGTCAGGTTTGTAGCATTTGATGCTGGTATTCTTGGTATCTCATGAGCTAAATTTCTTTGTCAGTAGTTGTAGTGGTCTTTAAAAATACTTGCTCGTTCTTCACACTTTTTTTTAAACATGACTTTCAAAGTGTTTGTTTACTGAAGTTATCTTCTTCAATGTCAAAACCAAATTGATTTAGGAAGTTTATATTTCATTAACTTGAAAATACATGTTCTAACGCTGCTTATATTTTTTAGTGTTGATAACTCTTACCATTGATTCTGTGTTAGTGATTTTGCAAGCGCACATGTTAAGTTATAGTATAGATTTGTCAATATTGTCTTCACAAAGAATTAGGTTATTGAGTGCTAGTTGTATTTATGATTTTAATAAGTTAGAGAATCAAAATATAGTGAATTAAATGTAATTAAAGAAAATCAATTAAAATAAACAAATACCTAACTAATAAGAAACTACAATATAAACTAGATTAGGATTACGTTTCCTTTACCAAATTTATACAACTAGTAAAAGATAAATTCTTAATTAATGAGATTAGTAATTGAAAGTTGGCCATCCTTTAATATCTAAAACTTTCTTTCAAGGTGAATTTAGCATGGTAGAACTAAAACATTGCCTGCTTGGTAAAGTGTTAATAAAAGTCCATTAATCTTTTTGATATCCAATTCTAATCTTCAAAGGTTCTTTCCTATTTTTGTTGTCAAAATAGCGAGGGTTAATCAATGCATGAACAAATGGAATGCTTCACCTTTCGGTCCTTGACATTCACATCAACTAATTTTCAATATATTTTGTACAAATATAAAGTAAACATGATGTACTAATTGATTAAAACCAAATAAATAATCGTTCATTATATAACCATTTTAAAATATGGCAAATTCAACCTAACCCTAAAGAGAAATATCAACTACTCATAACTATAGATAAAAAGTAAAGAAAATAAAAGAGTATAAAAAATAGAAAAAACTTTTTTGAAGTTTAACTATCGTTTTCTTCTATACTTGGTTTTCAAATCTCCATTGATTTCTTCCAAAGTTTTCAAATTTAATCTTTTCCTTTGATATCACTTGATTTTTTTCTTTTTGGGGCTAGTTTTTGTCAGTTTAATCTCTCTAAAATGCCCCTCTTTTACTTCCATATGTGTCTTGTATAGATAGGGACCGTCGGAACAATCTTAATGCAATTAGGAAACACAGAAGAGCTAAAACAAACGTTCCTAGCAGCACATATAGTGCCTAGGCACCCTTTCGTATTGCCTAGGCGCTGCTGTACTATTAATTTCTGGTTTGCATGTCTTCAATTTTTGCACGCCAAAGACTCTCGAAAGACACTAAAACACCTAAAATCAAACATGAAGAAGGAAACAGAGTGAAATATACATAAAGTTAAATAATTAAAGAAAATACACAAATTTCTAAACTAAATTTAATAAAATTACACTAAACAAGGACTTATTTGCTATATTATATATGTATAAAAATATATTCATGACTCTGGAAGTGTAATTAATAATTAAATTATTTTCAAAGATACACTATTGTCACTATGAACAAGTCATGTTAAGGAAGAGAACTATCAAAACAACATCAAGCAACATTTGAAATTTTGACTGGTGTATTTGTGAAATTGCTTACCTGCACGCCAGTAAATGCTGTTGACCTACAACTGTGAGGTGTTTATTGGAAGACATTGAAAGTATTGTGAAACAGTTCGTAGTTGGGCCTCTAGTAAACCTTTTTAGACCATGCTTCTGAATGGCAGGGGTTGCTGTAGCATGGATTCATTATGCTCTGTTAATATCGTGTAGTATTTGAGAAAGATTGAAACTTTAGTTATTATTTTGGGCAATGTGTTAATATTTGAGAAAGATGAAAACTTAAGTTATTGTTCTGGGGCAAATGTGATTGGATTCTAAATAGGTTAATCTTCAACATTTCAAATGAAAATGTACAAGGTTACAGTCATAGTTTGATATTACTGTCTCTTAAAAGTATAAGGATTTGATATTTATTAATTTTGTGAAGATTTCTATTTTCAGGTTTATGAGAATACGGAAGTTAAAAAGCAAGTAGCTCTATCAAATCCATATGGGAAATGGGTTAGTGAAAACCTAAGATCCTTAAAGCCTGCAAACTTCCTCTCAGCAACAGTTTTGGATAATGAAGCAATTTTACGGCGCCAACAGTAAGTGTATTGGTATTACTTCCTATTTGGGATGCATCAGCTATGAAGCTTTCTTTTTTTTTTTTTTTTGGAAATTATAATGATTTGAGACTTAAGAACAGGGCTGGCTGAGAATTGTGGGTTATTTGCTTTCATGTCATTATTATGGGTTATGTTATGCTGCAGGAAGTTTTACATGAACCCTTCTTTAGGAAATTCCAAAATGGTTTTCAAATATTTGAACAAAATTCTGCTAAAAACTAATTTTCAAAAAATTGTTGTTTATCTATAAAATTCCATATAGTATGTATGTGTGTATTCTTTTTATTGTAACGATCATTGTATTGGTTAATGCTTACTATTTTATACTCTCATGTGACAGGGCTTTTGGCTATTCCAGTGAGGATGTTCAAATGGTTATTGAATCTATGGCTGCACAAGGAAAGGAACCTACATTTTGCATGGGAGATGATATTCCATTGGCAATATTGTCTCAAAGGCCGCATATGCTTTATGATTATTTTAAACAACGATTTGCACAGGTATCTTAGAAGTTTCTGTTTTTCTTTGTATCCTGATTGACTTTTATAGTACCGTTGTTCTAAAGCCGTGATATGCTAGGCGTATTATAAGTTACTATTTTTCTTTTTTCGTCTCAAGACCATTTCAAGTATGCTAGTAACAAAATCACTTTGTGAATTTGGAATTTTTGTTATGTAATAATTTTATATATCATTTATTTTTGTGGTGTGCAATATGCAAATGCTCACTTTATATCACCATTTTCAGTTCAAAACATGGATAGGTATTTTCTTTCTATCTTTTATGCTTCAGCATATCTTTCTGGCCTGGCCAATTCCCTTTATGCTGTAATTGGGCATCTGATACACTTACAATTCACAAACCTGGATATTTTCAAGGAAAATTATATCAATCTTCAACACTACTTGAAACATATGATAAAAAGTGAAGAGTGACTTTCCTATCTTGTTAAATTATTGTTTGTTTGTTGTCTAAGTACCTTTTTTAATGCTCCTTGTTGGTGGAAATTAGTTATTATGGAGTTTTCATTGCCATTATTTTTCATGAATGAGACTGTTAGAGAGAGAGAGAGAGAGAGGGCTTCTGGGTTGTGGAAGCCAGGAAGAGAATCTATGTGTCTAAGAGAAATGTTAATGGCAAAATTTGCATATCTCTGGGGGCATGCATCTAGTACTTGTTCAATGTCTGCTTCAGGTGTGCGGTGTCATTACTATTAGTTTTGACGCTCATTCCTCATTATGCATGTTGGTGGAGGAGGACCTATGAAAAAAAGAGGAGCCGGGGGGGGGGGGGTCTGAAAGACATTAACATTAACATCATATTTGCAGATCTGGGCACTGCCTGACATTACTATTGGTCTTGGCCCTCACTGTTTTTTATGCATTTTATTATCACTTGGTGCAAAGTGTTCTGGATATCAATGCAAGACTAATGATTTTAGCTATGGTTTTGTACATAAACATGGAAAAGCTTGGCCTTTCTATTCCAGAGTTGGGCTACAGGGCAAAATGGTGATATGGCCTTCAATTTTTGAAAGCTTGCCCAAGGAGAGGTTATAAGACGTGGTTAATTAGTAGCTACAAGTTTTGCCCTTATCTTCCTGTTGTTTTCTACCATTTTCTGAGATTCCTGGCTGCTGTTGAGCTTGGTTTTCAGTAGCTGGTAGCCTCTTAGTTCTGCTGCTCATCTTTTGTGTACATCCTATATCCAGGGGTTTTGTTACCATTTTGTCAATTTTTTTCTCTGCCATAAGAAAAATGGATGGCTTTTGGTCATCCATTGACCATTTTTATTTTGCACGGCCATAAAATCTTACATTTTTAGAAAGTCTCTTCAGAATGTTTGACTTCAACCACGTTGATGGAGAAGTGCTCTTTGGCGTTCTTGGAAAGCTAACTGATATTCTGTACTTTTCTAATAGAATTCAGGGCAACTGATTTCTCCCTCAAGTTGCTTCTTGTCATATTACGATTTTTCTTTTGTAATTTTTTTACAAGTCATAAAATTCTGTTCTTGAAGAATGCAGAACTTCAATTTCTGGGTATTGAATGTAATCAACCTTTTGGTTCAAGTTTAAGTTTATGTCAATGGATTCTTTCTTTTCATGCTTTCAACTGCATGTGCACAGGTTACAAATCCAGCTATAGACCCTCTTAGGGAAGGATTAGTCATGTCTCTTGAGGTCAATATTGGGAAACGAGGAAACATATTGGAAATTGGACCCGAAAATGCCTCGCAGGTACATTTTTATTATCCTTTCTAATTCATGGTGATATTAATGGTTTATAGAATTGTTTTATTGAAATGAATTTCTTCTTTAAATTTTGTTTCCAGAATGAAATTGATAATTTAATATTTTGGACCAGGTTATCTTACCTAATCCTGTACTGAATGAAGGGGAGCTCGAGTCATTGCTTAAGGATCCCTATTTAAAACCTCGAGTTCTACCAACCTTTTTTGATATACGTAAAGGGGTCGAGGGTACTTTGAAGAAAACACTAATTAGGCTCTGTGAATCCGCTGATGAAGCTGTTCGAAATGGTTCCCAACTACTTGTTCTCTCTGATCGGTCTGATGAGCTGGTATGTTCCCTTTAGTTTTCCCTACTCATATGTTAATGTTGTTATTGACAATATTTTGTATAAAGAATAAGCTTCCACTATATGATTGTCAAAGGATTGCAGTTTCGTATTCATTGTTATATCCTGTTTGGTTTAACTTGTCATAGCAGTTGATAGCTGGTAAATATGAACCGTTTGGTAAACTTTTGTTAGTTGATGGTGTTGGTATGTTAAATGACCATTAAGGATATAATTTATTTTTGAATGTAATTTCATGTCTCTTATAATATCTTTTAGTAATATAAATTATTGAAAAATAGTATAAGAATAAATAATAATTTATTATTTGTAACTTACATTTTGTTAAAAATATTATTAGGGTGAGAGCATTTGGTTCAGTTTTGTTATTCAGTTAGTTCGGTTTGAATATTAGGTTAATTAGGTTCGGTTCGGCTTTAGATTTTAAAAATCAAACTAATTTTCTGTTTGGTATAGTTTTGAGTAAAAATTTTCAGTAAACAAAATTTATTTATTATTATTAAAATATTTTAAATAAATAATTAAAAATTTTTATAATGAATAAAAAAATTTCGATTTGTTCGGCTTAATTCAGTTTTTAATTTAAAAATTCGGTTAGTTTGGTTTTGGGTTATTTCAGTTTTTTTTTAAAAAATCTCCGTTTGGTTCGATATTTTGCTAAGTTGCATGGAAACAAAAACGTGGGTACAAAGAAATGTAGAAATGGATACGGCGAAATGGTATTTTTAAAAAATATAGGAAGCAGAAACTTGAGGAAAAAGTGTTAATATTAAAATATGGGGATATATAAATATATATAAATATTAAAAAAATTATTTGTTACTTTCAATCAATAGTATAATTATGAATTATTTTGTTTAGTTAAGAAAATATAACATCCCTTTTAAATTTATTTTCTTTTTTATTTGGAAAAAAACTAAAGAAATGTATTTTTCAAGTTAGAATTGTATTTTCAAGTTGGAAACATGCTTCCTAATTTTTCAAATTTGCGGAAATGGACTCGCAACATTTCCAAGGAGTTTTCTGAAGTTTTTGACACGGGAAAATGCCTACTAGTTGCAGTTTCCGTGCGTCATAGGTGTTTTGTATATGTAATTTCAGTTAATTCGGGTTTTTGGTCAATTCGGTTCGGTCGTTTTCTATCGAATGCTCTCTCCCACTATCAGTTGCTGATCTTTAAATGTCACCAAACATCCATAATCTAGCTTTTTGATGTGAAACAACTATTAGCTCCCTCCATCTACTCAACCAAACACTTTCTTAATATTTTTCCATTTTCACTTTCATACTTTTGCTTCATGAATTGTGCTGAATTTTTATATTTTGTGAACTATTATTTTGTGTGCTCTTTCTGCCTTGTAGATATAAGTAAAGACTGCTTGATTATTAAATATATGTTTTAAGAATGTTCCAAGTACAAACTACAGGGAGGGATTGTTTATGCGTGCGCATTGGAGTGGCGGTACACATTTGCATGTACATACTTCTTGCTAATTGCTCTTCTACCTGGAACCAGATTTACTAAAATAGAATTGTGGTCTTTAAATTATTCTAGTTGAAGTCCATTAAATGCATTTTTCCTTTATAAACCCAAATGTTTTTGCTTCTGTGTGCTTACATATAGGAGCTTATGATGTTTTACTGTATAGCTTGCAAATTGAGAATACTGTTGTAGACTTCTCTTCTTTAAGGAATTTTCATCAGGTTATATATATGCTGACTTCTTTCTTTTTTCAAGCTGTCCTAGTTCTGCAAGGAAGTTTTTTGAATGTTGGTACTTTTGATGCTGAATGGTACCCTTCTTTCCCCCTCAGGAACCTACGCGACCTGCAATTCCGATTCTTCTTGCTGTTGGTGCTGTTCATCAACATCTTATTCAGAATGGCTTGAGAATGTCAACTTCCATCATAGCAGACACTGCTCAGTGCTTCAGCACTCATCAGTTTGCCTGTTTGATTGGTTACGGTGCAAGGTTATATTTCCTTCTTAATGCAAAACAGTTCCCAGTGACAGTTTTGCATTATTGTCATTAATTTTTTTTATGCTAAACGATGGTCAGCACAACTGGTATTTGAAATTATTAAGAATCTATAGATATGATACCCAATTCAATTTTTTTACAATGCTTAATTAAAAAAAAAAATTTCTTTGGTCTTTCACTTTGTGCTGATTCCATTTTGTACCAGCGGATATATTTGAGCGTGACAAACAATGAAAATTCTTTTCTCTTTCTCGGTGTCTTGGTTCCATTCTGTCATAGCTGATGTATTTTGAACATGACAAACAATGGTAATTTCTATGACTATCAGTAAACTTCAACTAAGGCAATTAATTACAGGGAAGTAATCATTATAATAGTTTAAATATTGCATGTATGACATTTTTGTTAGTCGCTGGACATTTAATTTGGATAAATGTTGAATTGTTGCATATCAGAATATCTATTGCTTTTATTCCAATTCTTTTAAGCCTTGCCTTCGATACTCTACGGCAAGCTCTTGTAAGGACTCTACATCCATCTTTATAAAATTGAATATCCTTCGTGTTAATGCAGCATTTCTGATTGCCTATTTCACCAATAACTCATAGTTAGAGTTGGTTCCTTTTTTTGTCTGACATCTTTGATTGATTAAATTATCTTTCAGTGCTGCATGTCCATACTTGGCATTGGAAACATGTCGCCAATGGCGTCTGAGCAATAAAACTGTGAATTTGATGCGCAATGGAAAGATGCCTACTGTAACAATTGAACAAGCTCAAAAGAACTTTTGCAAGGTTAGTTATTTTTAGGAAAAAGATATATATATATATATATATATATTAGGATATAGATTTCTGTTCTTTTTAATGCTTTTGCTTATGCATGTATTAGTTATGCTCAGTAGACTGAATATTTCTATCCTCTATTATTTTAATCATGATGTAGGAAATTGAGGATGTCTTTTGAATATTAAATTTGTTACTTTGATTGAAACTGACAAGCAATCAGCTTGGTTAGTAATTTGTGTCTTGTAATTGACATTAACTGTTAAATAAGTTGTATGTTCTGGACGCTTGTTAAAATGGTGTGTCATTAGAAGCTTTTATTTGTTTTAATTAGGGCGTGCTCATTCATAATACATGTGATATATTGTGCCTTAATAATGGAAATAGATAGTTTTAAGCTTAAGGGAAAAAAATAGAGAATACTTTGGATATAGGTTAAAATTGAGTGGTTTTAACTCTGGTAGTAATTTGCAAAAAGAGGGGAAACAATTTATGGGTGATAGCATAATGATTGTTCTTTATCATTCCAGGCAGTTAAATATGGTCTTCTAAAAATCCTTTCAAAGATGGGCATCTCGTTGCTTTCAAGGTATGGATATAAAATGACATTTTTTCCGAATCTTATGTTCATTATTTTTTTTTACTAATTTAGTTACATGCACATTTCTCATTGGTTGATTTGCTTGTTTCCTGTATTCAGTTATTGTGGTGCCCAGATATTTGAGATTTATGGATTAGGAGAGGAGGTAGTCGATCTAGCATTCTGTGGGAGTAAGTCAATGATTGGTGGGGCAACTTTTGATGAGGTAGGGGAAACAAGGAATTGGACTCATACTTAACTATGTATAACTACAAAAAACATATATATTCATTTTTACAAAATGGTGCCAAAACTTGTTTCGTACAATCAAGTTTAAGTCCAGGGTCTTCTTCAAAAGATTGCAGCAAGTTGCTGCTTTTAGTTTCTTTTTCTTTTATGCTTTAAATTCATAAACTTTGCTGCATTTACATTAATGGTTGTGGAATATCAACACGGGTTTATTGGATAGAATTTTCTTCCATAGCAGTGTACTGCAATGAGAAAATGAAAATGTTTTCAAATGCGGCATGCATCTAATTAGGCTATAATATAACTTAAAATTTTATTGTATCTTAAAAAATAACACCTAGGTAAATAAGTGGACTGCAATATGAGTGCTATCAGCTTCTTGTCAGAACTCGGAAGTTAATTATGGCTGATAATTTGGTATCTTATGAGTAGACGTCTTTTTGACATGTAAATATTCTCTTTAGGTTTCATAGATTTTAGAGGGAGTAATGTCGTGTTCCAGTCTTTTAATTTAGAGTAGAATTATTGAGCAGCAAATATGCTCCTTTGCTTGGCTTAGGAAAATAGACACAAAATGGTAGTGCAGCTTATAAATGAGGGCTATGTGTCTATGTCATTAGGATATACAATTTATGAGGTTGGACACTTGTGCCAATTTGGTCATTCTCAGTTAATTTCTTCAATTTAATTTTTAAAATGTCAGATATCAAGGTGCTGTTTTCATCAATTTGATTCCCCAAATATTTGTAGCTTTCTTTCTTTCTTTCTTTATTTTTTTTCCTTTCTCTTATTTTTTGCAATATTACTTTCTAATAGTTGGCTAGGGAGACACTGTCTTTCTGGGTGAAGGCTTTCTCTGAAGATACAGCTAAAAGATTGGAAAATTTTGGGTTTATACAATTCAGACCTGGAGGTATGCTTATTGATCTCTCTCTCTCTCTTTCTCTCTCTGTGTGTGTGTGTGTGTTTTCCATTTGACAGGTTACTTTAGTTTTGGTCATAGCTGGGATTTTTTTTTGAATCTGCTGCTTGTTCATTTCTTCATTTTGAAAACCTGGTTACAAATTTTGGCTCGTTACAAAATTTGGCAAACTTATTGCAACAAGAATTAGTTCTGAGTCATAAATGTCACTTATATTTAAATGATATATATTACATATTCAAAGTTGGTGGAATTAATCTCCGCACCATTTTATGTTTGTTTAATTCATGTTGCACCTAATCTCAAGCATCTATATTTGAAGACTACATCCTTTTCTTGTCACCTAATATGTAACAGGGGAGTATCATGGAAACAACCCAGAGATGTCAAAATTGCTCCACAAGGCCGTTCGACAGAAGAGTGAAAGTGCTTTTTCTGTATATCAGCAGCATTTAGCAAGCAGGCCTGTGAATGTGAGTGCTGAAGTTGATTTTTTTGCTGTCATGTTTGGCCTTTCCGGTCTATTATTTATTTCTTTACTGCAGTTATAAATTTACAATCATTTGTTGACATCTTTAAGCATGCTAACTGTAGGTTCTTCGTGATCTTCTTGAATTCAAGAGTGAACGTGCTCCAATTCCAGTGGGAAAGGTTGAACCTGCTTCATCCATTGTTCAACGATTTTGTACAGGTGGAATGTCACTTGGGGCTATTTCAAGGGAAACTCATGAGGCAATTGCCATTGCAATGAACAGATTAGGTGGAAAATCTAATTCAGGAGAAGGTGGTGAGGTAGTCTGCTATCTATTTATTTCTCTATATTTCTCTATATACATTCCCAAGGTTACTTAATGTCCAATGTCTGCTTATGCTATCCATGCAAGCAGGCATGTTTGGACGTGTCTGTGCAATAATGCTGGACAACTGTATTCAAATTGAATTAAACATTGTTCGTTTTTTTCATTGTGTTGATCATGAAACGTTTTCTACATGTTTTGATTTTTTACATATTATTTTCATGCAGGATCCAATTCGTTGGAACCCACTTTCAGATGTCACTGATGGGTATTCTCCTACATTGCCACATCTCAAGGGCCTTCAAAATGGCGACACTGCTACCAGTGCCATTAAGCAGGTCTTGACCAAGAACTTTGTACTTTTGACTGAGTTATGTAACTCCATATGAAAGAGATAGAAAATTAATATTGGATGCCTGATGGCAAGCACATGGTTAAAACATTGATCAATGTTTTTGTAGGAAAAAAGAAGTGTGATTTTTTTGAGCTGCTAACTAGGACCCTGGCTTTGTCTCTTGGAAAAGTTTATATGAAAGTTGCTTTCTGAAAGTTCTTGCATCTCCTTCAGGTTGCTTCAGGGCGTTTTGGTGTTACCCCAACATTCTTGGTCAATGCGGATCAGTTAGAAATTAAAATTGCGCAAGGTGCCAAGCCTGGCGAAGGTGGCCAATTGCCTGGGAAGAAAGTTAGTGCATATATTGCAAGGTTGAGAAATTCTAAACCCGGGGTTCCACTTATATCTCCACCACCACATCATGATATTTATTCGATTGAAGATCTTGCACAATTGATATACGACCTTCATCAGGTATTTTTGCTCTATCCCGAATATGCCAGTTTTTGGTCAAGTGACATATATTATGAGTTCTTATATGACCAGATATCTTCTGAACAATAGGTCAACCCTAAGGCTAAGGTATCTGTAAAGCTAGTTGCAGAAGCTGGTATTGGTACAGTTGCATCTGGGGTTGCAAAGGGTAATGCTGATGTCATACAGGTATCAACTCAATCTGGTCTTGATTTCTAAGGTTTCTTTCACTTTTTTATCTCCAACTCTACATGCCATTTCAGTATCCTCCAATACTTTCAGCTTAAATGTTTTTTTTTTTTTTTTCCCCTAAAGCAACACACCCTTCATCAATCTTAAAAGTTTCTTATCAAGGTAAAAATTGTCTTTTGATGATCGTTAGAATTTAAGACTGCATGTTAAGCAAGTGCAATATGTTATGAACGGGGAAAACTTAATTTTCTATATTGCGCATTAAGCAAATGTTAATAGAGGCACTGTTTTTCTTGATGATATTAATTCTAGGTTTTTGGATGGTATGTTGGTTTAATTTCATTTTTGTCCTCTCTCTTGCCTAGGGGTGAGCAATCAGCCGGTTCAGTTTCCGAACTGACCAATTTTCTTGGCTTTTAAAATCCAAACCGAACTGGCTGGTTGGTTTGGTTTGGCTTTCATTTAACTGAATTTTGGAAAAAAAAAAAAAGAAAGAAAAATGTGGTTTTTGGAGGTTAGAATCTAGGACCTCAGAGACAAAATAGAGGTGCCTCCAATCAAACCACGTGTATTTTTATATAATATTTGAATATGACAATATATATAAACTTCGATTCATCTGGTTTACCGAAATTTTCGGTTGTCGAGTAATAAAAACCAAACCGAACTGAAATTGTCGGTTTTGAGTTCAGTTTGTGCTCACCCCTACTCTTGCCCTTTTGTTTGTTTCTACAGTTGTTTCTCATTGATATTTCATATTTGAAGTGCCCTTCTTTTTTATATGTATTACTATACAACGCTCGAACTTCTTTTTTGTCCACGCTTTTTCTTTCCTGCGTCAATTTTGTTCTGCTGTACTACTTGCTGAAATTTCTATCTTTAACCTTCTAGCTTTATTCTTCCCTTATTTAGTTTTGTTCCTAGTTCCAAATGCTCATTGCTGCCTTTCAGAATATGCCTTTGATTGTCAACTGCAAACGATAATTGCTGAAAGCTCCTTCCTCTCACTTTGTATTACTTACAACTCTTTCCCAGCTTGATCTAATTCTACTACTGTTACTGAAACATTGACAAAAACAACTTCGTACTTCCTATGCATACACAAAAGCATACAGAACGCTGCGCTGATTTGTATTGTTGGATTGCAGATATCAGGGCATGATGGTGGAACAGGAGCAAGCCCTATAAGCTCCATCAAGCATGCTGGTGGTCCTTGGGAACTTGGACTTACAGAAACTCATCAGGTTCTTAAATCTTTGAGCCTTGTGTGTTTGCTTGCAGTCAATGTTCCATTTGATTGATAAAGATCTTTTACAGACTCTCATTGAAAATGGACTCAGAGAGAGGGTAATTCTTAGGGTTGACGGTGGCTTCAAAAGCGGGGTTGATGTCATGATGGCTGCAGCAATGGGTGCTGATGAGTATGGGTTTGGTTCTGTTGCAATGATTGCTACTGGATGTGTCATGGCACGCATTTGTCACACAAATAATTGCCCTGTTGGTGTTGCCAGTCAGGTACCTATTTAAAACTTGTATGTGGTTTTGTGATGATATATTGCAAATTTAGTTACTAATTCTTCTGAACTGGATTCACTTAGAGAGAAGAACTACGTGCCAGGTTTCCTGGTGTGCCTGGAGATCTTGTGAATTACTTTCTATATGTTGCTGAGGAGGTAATCTGTCTGTTTGTATTTCTAATGTTGGTTAAAATTCTTGCATTTATTATTTGGTCTGCATTTTGCAATTTGACACATTTTCTAGGATTTGCCCTTGATTTTTACTGCATCTTATCTCTTGCAATAATTATTTTTTCTTTTGTTGGCTAGGTAAGAGGCATGCTTGCACAATTAGGTTACCAGAAATTGGATGATATTATTGGACGAACAGATTTGTTGAGACCACGAGATATTTCTCTAGTGAAAACTCAGCATCTTGATCTCAGTTATATTCTTTCAGTATGTATCTGAACCATCATTTTTCTTGTCATGATTTTTTTTGGGATGGGGCTTGGCCATTTATCTTGCAAATATATTGCTTCTATACCCAGAATGTTGGCTTACCAAAATGGAGCAGCACTGAGATCAGGAATCAAGATGTTCATACTAATGGTCCTGTTTTGGATGATGTTCTACTTGCAGATCCAGAGGTAACCAAATTTTTAATGTTAGGTTGTGACTAGTTTCTTGTGAATAATATCGTACAAAAGAAACTATGCATTCAGTATTTACTTCAGATCCATGACCATAGCTGTCATTGTCAAGGAATTTTTAGGATGAATTCCGGTTGTAGCTTTTGCTCCTTTTGGAGTTTTTCTTGTGAAATCCACGTCTTAAAAAGAGAGATAAGTTTCCATAATTCTGTAGTACCATTATTATGGCTGTGAGATTGAAGTTTTTGCAGTTTTGCTTCTGGTGGTAACTTCTGTGATGGTAGCAAGGGGGAGCATTGGCATCATGTTTTTAATTTATTGATTTCATATGACTTTCTGGAGCATGTCTTGTAATAGGATACCGCGCCCGCCACCCCCCCTCCCTTTGTTTGTTTTGGTTGTATGCTTTTATAGGCTGTTTACATAAAAGGCCTTTTCCATTATTGTAAGAACAGAAAACCAATAACTTCATTATCAGCAGGGTTTTTAAAATATATTTTTTTTTCAGCTGCCCATTGTACTACAAAATCTGATATTTTTGTTAAGAATTGCCCATTTTAGATTGGCTAGTCATCAGACAGGTGTCTAGCATCATTACAGGCTTTCTACCAATGACATGGTTTAGAATTAAGAGGATCATAGCTTTCACATAGTATTGATTCAGGTTGTTAATTGGAGAAGGAATGTAATGGTAAGAGGTCACTACTTTGTAGTTTTCCTTGTTACAATAATGCTGTATCTACACGTTAGAATATTTTGTGGTTAAAACATCGATGTGTACTTAACTAGTCTAACATAACAAGGCAAGACAAAAAGGTTAATCTTATGCTTAAAAACGAAGCCAACCATTAGAAAATAATCAATGAAGGAAGCAACCTATTAAGAGAATCCATAAAATGCAAATAACAATTGGAGCACACTGTCACACTTTTTTTGGATTGCTTGTATGTATTTATTGAATTAAGTATCAACCTGTTCTAGATAATAAGGTAGGTACCTGCCTGTTATAGATGATAAGGTTTTGCCAATTTTTCATGCAAATATCTCTGCAAAGTTCTTTGCTTACCTGTTGCTGAACTGCTAAGATGTAATTTTTTTTATATTCCAGATCTCGGAAGCTATTGAGAGTGAAAAAGTTGTCAATAAAACTATAAAGATATACAATGTGGACCGTGCTGTTTGTGGGCGCGTAGCAGGTGTCATTGCAAAGAAATATGGGGACACTGGTTTTGCTGGGCAGCTGAACATAACGCAAGTCCTAAATTACTGATAGCAATTAATATCGCTTAGAAAATGCATACCAGGAATCTTGTTTATATAACTAAATAAGTTCTTTTCATGTCCACAGGTTTACTGGAAGTGCAGGGCAGTCTTTTGCTTGTTTTTTGACACCTGGAATGAACATTCGGCTGGTTGGAGAGGCTAATGATTATGTGGGAAAGGTTTGTTGACCAATTTTAATTCCCTGTGCTCTTTGAGAAGCTGGAAACTGAACTTAGAGCTCAAATAATTTATTAATTCAGTCAGTAAGGCCTTGGGAGTTTCTTGATCAGGTTATTTGCAGGGTTGATTTTTTCACAACAATTTTATTTGATACTGATGTAAACTAATAGCAGATTATAAAACATATATTTTCTTTTTTGTGGGGAGTTTGATGATATTAATTCATGTCATAAAATTTAAGCTGAAATTTAACTTGGTGGGCATGGTAGAGTTGAGCTTCGTTTCTGTGCTCAGCCAACTTTCATGTTATTATTTGAACATGATTCTAAACTAGAATTGCAAATGATTTAAGGGTATGGCTGGTGGAGAGTTGGTCGTGACGCCTGTGGATAATCCTGGGTTTTGCCCTGAGGATGCAACTATAGTTGGGAATACTTGCTTGTATGGAGCAACAGGTGGCCAAGTATTTGTTAGAGGGAAAGCTGGGGAACGTTTTGCTGTCAGAAACTCACTTGCTCAAGCTGTAGTTGAAGGCACTGGAGACCATTGTTGCGAATATATGACTGGTGGTTGTGTGGTGGTTCTTGGAAAGTGAGTATCGTCTCTTTACTATACCTGTCGTAATAAAAGTTTGGAGCTGTTTCAAATTCTGAGCCTCTGTTGTGTTCATATTTGACAGAGTTGGTAGAAATGTTGCTGCTGGAATGACCGGAGGCTTGGCATACATGCTTGATGAGGATGACACTTTAATGCCCAAGGTCTGTACAGAATCATCCCATCCTTCAATTTTCTCTTTTGGAGATACAGCAATTAATTGATTTTGAGGCAAAGTTAGCTATAGTAGTTCTACATTCTCCACCATCACTTGGTCACAAATTCATATCGTCCACTCATGACCTGTTCTCAAGTTCATATGGGGAAACCACATATTTAAGTAACGTTTTAGCTTTTTCTGTTAGTATGTGTTTAAAGCCTTTCCATGATCATTAATAACTTTGTGTCAACTACCTCATCTGCCTCAAATAGGGAATGGAAATGCTATTTTGATTGATTGAGAACCACATGAGACTTTGCTTTCTCTGATCCAGATAATAAATGGAGAAGGTTAGAGCATGAAATTTTAATGCTTCAATTTTTTTGGTCAACCAACCAAAAGAGAGATTTATTTTAGACAATAAAGGATTAGGCAACTTAAAATTTTTTAATTCAAGTTGGATTTTTTTTTATTAGCTATTTTATCCCATTTTGTCAATGTTAGAGATATGAATGAATCCCATATCTGAAATGTATAGAGTTCAAGTGGTTTGTAAGTGGTGTAGATTGGGCCCTAACACAAGCCAATTAGTTTTGTGATATATGGGCTCACCTCCATTTATATGTCCACAAGTGTATCTGTGGTCAACACTCTCGGGGTCCATAGAGCTTATAACTTAGTATTAGAGCAGTGATCTTGGGCTCGTGTTTAAAGGCCAGGTTGAGTGGTGTAGATTGGGCCTTAACACAAGCTAATTAGTTTTGTGTTACATAGGCTAAATCACATTTAATATGTCCACAAGTGTACTGTGGGTCAACACTCTCGAGGCCCATGGCTTTTTCCTCTCTTTGCAATGCTTTGTTGGATAATGTTTCTGGATAATCTGTAGTTTTATTATCAGAGATCCTGACTAGGCCTCTTCTTTTTCATCTTTTTTTCTAATTCCAAAATTTCTATTATTGTTTGAGGTTTCTAGCAGGACACTATGTTTATCTTTTCTAAAATAGATAGATAGGTGTCCATCTTTGCAATAATAATTTAGAATGCTCATACTGATGTGCAAAATCAAGAGCCAAATTTTGATACACAGAGAATCATGGGTGCATATGTGAGCAAGCAGGCAGATACATACCTGCAATATTTATGGCTTTATAGCCCAAAGCTGAACCTGAATATTAGGAAATAGGAATGGAAGTGACTTGCAGAGGATTAGCTAATCCAATGTATCAAACACATACACAAGCACGCATCAATTTTTATAACAATGTGAACTGCTTTCGGAAGCATAATTACCATTCATCACATGAAGTTGTAAATGAATGCATGATGTGATGTACCAAAAGTCTGCATCTGCATTTTTTCTTGGTGCTCGTTTCTGAAACTATGGAACTGTTGCTGTGCTTGCAATCAAATATAGTCTGTGAAGCAACATGGATGATCATGACTACTTGGACTGACCTGACTGGTTAAATTAACTGAGAAAAATCTGCAAGTCTGGTTTGATAATTTTTTTAACACTCTTATGATTAGAACTTGCCTAGAATGGTTAAGTGCAGGGTTCAGTTGATCATCTGTTCATCATCATATCGTTTTAATGCATCTTTCCTGATTTTCAAATTTGTCCCTCCTAAAATCCATGCCAGCTAACTCTCCTTCAACTCTTATATTTTGTAATGCGAATAGGTGAATAAAGAAATAGTGAAGGTCCAACGAGTGACTGCTCCTGTTGGCCAGATGCAGCTGAAAAGCCTTATTGAAGCCCATGTCGTAAGTCTTCTAAATGAATTAGCACTAATATACATGCACGCATTTGCAGAGATTCATGCCACTTATAAAGGTTGCTGTATGTTGCCATATTACCCAATTCTGGGGAGTTATTATGTCAAACTTGCACTGTTGCACACTTTGAATCATTTATGATGTCAAACTAATTGCGAAGTCCTGAGTCTCAAAGCTAATCTAATTAATTTCTCGAGTAATTAATTTTTAATGTGTATCTGCTGAAGGAAAAAACTGGGAGCGGTAAAGGTGCTGCTATTCTGAAGGAGTGGGACAATTACCTACCACTATTTTGGCAGTTGGTTCCACCTAGTGAAGAGGACACCCCAGAGGCATGTGCAGAGTACCAGGCAACAGTTGCTGGGCAAGTGACATTGCAGTCGGCTTAGGATAGATGTAAGGTTCCCCATGACCAGCTACAATTTGCTACCGCAACCTGTACAGGTCAAATACATAATGATGGATTCTTCAATTGAAATACTTCGACTATTATTGGGAATCCAGAATGCTTTGGTCTTCTGGTGACAGGGTTGGTGATTAAACTATCAGCATTGCCATGTAGTATTCGACACCCAGTTCCATCGTTCCACAGAGGATTCAGCTTCTCAGATGTTAATGAAATTGTACAGTGATTTTGTGGCAAAAAATGTAAAGTTAAGTTAGTTTCAGATTTTTTGATCATTGTGAAACCTCAAATGAGGTTTATTATTAATAAGAACTATCGTATGGCTGGTCAATTTCTTCTAATTAAATTTGTTGTTCTAATGTTTGTTCAAGCTGGCGCTAGTTTTCTTGAAGTTGCCATGGATATGCAATCAGAAATTAGATTCTAGACTAGAGTCTTGAAAGCGTAGTCTGCCAATTCGTTCATTTGTCTATGCGAAGGTAAAAATCCTTGTTGGAGGTAAAACAAAGGATGCAAGAGATGCAATTCCTGTCAGAATACTGCTAATTTGAATACAAGTTGCAGGCTAATTACACCCATTTGCTGGACCACAGTCAGTATATTAGGGTTGGGGCGCTAGCAAATGTTCAATAATCCCTTATTTGGTTTAATTTCACTATTATTTCAAATAGGCTTTATTTGGAACTGACTTCTTGTTAATGAAATGTGTTTGTATATTTGGTTTGAATGAATATTTTATAAAAGGCTTAATACATACTCAGGCCTCTGAATTTGCCACGATTTTTCACTTTGACATCTCTATTTATCCTTTTGCCATTTAAACTACTAAACTCGCCAAATACACATAGGTGGCATGTAACGTGTAGGTAATTGCCAGTGAGTGCGTTAATGAATATTTTAACGTTGGTGTTAATGAGGAACGACTATTTTCAAGTAATCTGCATCTCTCCATCGGCATTTTTGAAGCTCCTCTTCTTGCTTTCCTTTCTCTTCTCCGCTGTCTTCATCTTCGACATCGGCTTCCTTTGTTTTTCGTTGCTATTGCATTTAGGTTTTTTTTTTTTTTTTTTTTTTGGGTTAGGGTCAAGTGGGAACGGCATAACAAAGTAATTTTTTAATTAATTCATAATGAATATGTCATACCAATTTGTGATTGCAATGAAACTGCTGTTTTGAAAATGGCCCTCACTAACACAAATCTAGGGAGACTGTTTTTTGGATGTCCTCAATTTGGTGTAAGTTGTGATTTGAATGGAAATGCAAAAATATTCCTAAGTAGTACTTTTGGAAACTTGAGATGGAAATGCACATGAAAATTGATACATCAACTTGACATTAAAATCTGATACCAATATATCTATGAATATAACCAATAAATCTTTCTCATCAACTTCACATTAAAATTGACAAATTAAATGCAACACAATAAGTCAGCAAAC
>CATIWO010168316.1:0-12706 GCA_949673435.1 Macaranga tanarius
TATTATTGCCCTTAACCTTTTTTATTTAATGATAGTGAAGGTCAATATAATCTTAAACCTCATATTATTTTTGAAGTGGAGTAACTATTAGACAACTTTCTTATAAATTTTTACATGATCATTGTAGTTATATATATATTATAATTTTATGACGCAAGAAAAAAATTTGATCGCACAATAAAATGTTTTGGGGGCTTTCATTTCTTTGGACCACAATTTTAGACCCTATAGCTTCATGCATTTTTCAATCTTAATTCATAACAGTGGTGTATAAAATTTGAGTTTATATATACATTTCTCATGGATAGTCCATAAAATCACAATATAATTTTATTGTGGGTACATATATAACAGAGAATATGATCAAATCTATAATTTATATCATCATGTTTGTTAGAAAGAACAATTTAAAAAAAAAAATTTGCATCAAATTATTGCGCTACATTTGTGCGATGGAAATTAATTTACCAACTATATATGTGCACGATTTATAATGTTAAAAACATGAATTGAAGGTTGTGTTGGCTTGGATAAGAACGTAACAGTACACTATCACTATCTTACAGCTGATACAAAGATATGTACTTAAAATATTCAATGATTAAACAAATAAGTAAATAATCAAGAATATCACAATCAATTATTGGATCAAGAACAGTTTCTATCATTGGATGAATTAAAAAAGACCGTACATACATGATGATGCAAAAAATAAAAAATAAAAATAAAAATTGGATTTATGGTATATAGAACAAAAATGATCTCAGCCTGACACTTGGCACAAAAAAAGTAATAACAAAAACCCATCAAAGTGTGGCAACCATAAAAGCAGTATAATTGAGTGTTTGATCTGGAAAGATCTCCTATAATTGAATCTCAAAAAGTTAATATAGATATATACTAGAAAAAGGGCTGTTCCAAAATCATTAAATAATTTCAACGATACCTGAAAATATTTTAGTGGTTTTGGGGAATGTTGATCAATTTCATTATTGGGGTTGGTGGGGTAAACTTTAAACAAGACAATGTTGAGAATTTTGTGGAATTATGTGGTATATAAGCTCATAAAATGGATATATATGTATATATGTGTGTTCATTTTGGTTGCTCTATAGCCTATATTAATAATTAACAACATGCATGAAATTTTAAGCTTTTTTTTATTAATAAAAAAAGATAAAATTTTCATTTATTAAAATTTGAAAGCATATTTTGATTAAAAAATAATATTACAATAAAAAATAGTAAAATAAAATTTCCTTGAAATTATAATTTTTTTTTATTATTCTTCTATCATATTAATAGAACTTTTTTAATTTGTACTTCAATGATTTATACACTCCATTCAATATAAATTTTAAGCATATTAAATTAAAAGAAATTAAAATAAACTAAATAAATGATAAAAACATTAAATTCCATCAAGGTGCATTCTATGGTTAATTTATTTTTATAATGTAAAATATACTTAATCAATAGCCACCATTAAATGATGAAATATACTTTCATTCTATAATGATAAAGACAAAATTATTCAAAAGTAACTAAAAAAGTAAATAATCATAAGATTTCCTTTCCATTAAATAATATATATATAACCGAATCAAATCGAGCCGAATCGATCGGTTCAGTTATATATAGGTTCAGTTTGGTTTCGATTTTTGCCAATACATAACTGACTGATTCGGTTCGATTTTAATTTTTAATTTGAAAAACTGAAAATAACCGAACCGACCGACTTAAATATATAATAATATATATTAATTATAAAAAATTATATATAAACATTAAAATTATAAATAAAAAATATTATTTTAGTTATATAATTAAAGAATAAGCTTTAAAAAATTATAAAATAAAAATTTTATTTAAAAAATAAAATCGATTAACCGAATAATCGATTGAACCGATTCAGTTTGATTAATTTCAGTTTTTTCTCTGGTTCAGTTCGGTCACAATTTTCTTTTGATTAGTTTTGGTCGATTTTAGTGGTTCTGTGACTGAACCAACCGATGCTCAGCCCCAATAGTAAATGCTAAAAGAATTTTGTTTTTTTTTTTTTTTAAGTAACTAACGAATATTCAAAAGTATGATTAAAAAATTTAAAATTTGAATTCTTTTTCTGCCATTCTTGGTGTGTGCATTTTTTATTTTATGTGTTTCCAACTCTCCATCAAGCAAAAATGGTCTCATCTTTATCTTTATTTTGTGTCATTCAATATTATTAAAGTTAAATTACTTTTATTTTTTTATTATTTTTAAATTATAATTATTTCAAATAGATATATTTTCATTCTTTTTTATTTAAAAATTTATCATTTCAATATTTTTATTTGTTTAGATAAATTATATTTTACTACAATACATAATTATTAAAATTTTACTCTTAAATGAATTATTTATATTTTATAATTTACTATTTATCTGTAATTTCAAATAATATTTATGTTCATAAATATATATAATTTTAAAATTTTATTTAATTTTTAAAATTGTAAATGTAAATGTTATTGTAAATTATTGTAGTTGACATTTTTATTAAATTTTATTAATTTTAATATATTAAGATCAATAATGTGAAAAAATTTCAAATTTATGTTCATTATTAAATATAAAAAATAAATTAAAAAATTTAAATATATTTTCTCACTCTTTTTTTATTCATATTTTTTTTTTTTTTGAAATTCATTTTTATGAGTTGATTAATAATATTTTCACTTATTCTTTTATATGATTCATGATGTGATTGTGAAATTGGATTGAATTTTTTTACTATTAGTTTGTAAAGTAAAGTGTTACAAATATTACATTGTAAAGTAATTTTTTTAGTTGTTGAATGTCATTATATTTTTTAAAATAAATTTTACTATTTTTAAATATTAAAAATAGTTAAATTGTTAATTTTTGGATAAGTAAATGTTTACATTTTTGTGTTTTGATTCATAAATAAATTTAGATTTAAAAACTTATATAATTAATAATTTTTTTATCAATATTATACCATATATAAAAAGTAAAACATTTTTAATAGAAAAAAAACATATATTCTTAATTGCTAAATTTTTTAAAATTTTCAAAAATTATCTAAATTTTAATAAACAATAATATCTATTATATTTTTTTTGTCAATTTTAAATAGATACATAAATTATTAAATTATTATAAAATTTATATATAAATGTTTTACCAAATTTCTTATTTATAATGTATTACATATTGAATATAAATTATGATTGATTAATATAGTTAATATTTCTTTTTTGGTGGAAAGATAGTTAACATTTTTCGTATTGATATAATTTATATAATTTTACACAATCCCTAATACCTATGAAAGTAATTAAAAATATAAAATTATAAAAAAAATACCAAATTGATAAAAAAGGAATTATCTCACAAGAATATATATATAATTTTAAATGTAAATGACTAAAAAATGCAATTATTTAAAAAAAATACAAATTTAAGTTAATTAGAAAATTTATTTTAAATAATTTTAAAAAAGAGTTTTTTAAAAAATTGAAATAAGCTACATATTTTAATTTAATATTTTAAATTTATTTCAATATGAATAATATTTATTGCAAATTTATTTTTAGTTACATTATTGATAAAATAATATTAGTCTTTCCAAATATAATATTAAATTTTTATATTTTATAATTATATTAAATTTTTATTTCTTCAAATATTTGACTCCAGCAGTAAACAAATATTTAAATATTTTTATATTAACTCTTAAAATATAACATATATTTTATATGAATCATTATAAATAATATATATTATTTACAATGAACAATTTATTATATTTATATTATAATAATTTATATATTTTAATATAAAAATTGTAATAAAATTAGCATTTAATAAATATTTTAATCACGGGCAGCGCACGTAAGAGAAAAATTAGTATTTATAAGGACCTTAAATAGAAAAAAGGTAGTTATAAGAAAACAAAAAGTATCATAAAAAAAAATAGTAAGAGTCCAATGAGTTATGGATAATAGTGGTTTAGAAAAAAAAAAAAAAGATAGGAGATAAAAAAATTAAGAAAAAAAAAAGTTTAGTGAACATTTTCTAAGGCCAAGATGATAAAAATGATTTTTTTTTAAAAAAAATTAAGTAATAAGGAGGAAATTTTAATTTATTTGTTTATTTTGGTAAAGGGTTTTTTCTTCTATAGCTAAACCCATTTATAATTTTTAAGTAAATTAAAAGAAAAAATTAGCTAGTTTAAATGTTTATATATTTTTGTTTTTGCCTTTATTTATAAAAAAATATTTTTTTTGGACATATAGATGAAGTGGTTAATTCCCAACACCACAAGAGAGGAAACCAATGGGGTGAGGGTTTGATCCTTGATCTCCACAACATATGTGCACACCTTTTATCATTTGGGCTACTCATGAGCGATTTATAAAAAATTATTAAAATACTTAAAACAGTGTTGAAAGATATTTAGAAATTTTATTTTTATTAGTTGAATTATAATTAATTTAAAAATAAAAATAAATTAATAAATTAGATCAACGTATTACTATTGTTATCTAGAATGTTTTTGTTTATATAATAATTGATCATGACACAGGCTAGAGGGAAAAGTAGCACTAATCACCGGTGGTGCTAGTGGGATAGGTGCATGCACAGCAAAAGTATTTGTCCACCATGGTGCAAAAGTAGTGGTTGCAGATGTTCAAGATGAATTAGGCCATTCTGTTATTGAATCTTTAGGCCCATCAAACTCAACTTTTGTTCATTGCGATGTCACTGATGAAGCCCAAATAAAAAATGCTGTTGACAAAGCCGTTGCTAAATATCACAAGCTAGACATTATGTTCAACAATGCAGGCATTTGTGACGAGAATAAACCACGCATTATAGACAATGATAAGGCTGATTTTGAACGTGTTCTTAGCGTTAATGTCACCGGAGTTTTTCTCGGTATCAAACAAGCTGCTCGCGTCATGGTTCCGGCACGTTCCGGTAGCATTATTTCAACTGCTAGTGTAAGCTCAAATGTTGGTGCTGCAGCCTCACATGCATATTGTTGCTCAAAACACGCTGTTTTAGGACTTACAAGAAATGCTGCTGTTGAGCTCGGACAATTTGGCATCAGGGTTAATTGCTTGTCGCCATATGCGCTTGCTACACCTTTAGCGACGAAATTTGTTGGCCTAGATGATGAGGGACTAGAGAATGTGATGAATTCACTTAGTAACTTGAAGGGTGTCACCCTTAAAACAGAGGATATTGCTAATGCTGCACTTTATCTAGCTAGTGATGAGGGCAGGTATGTTAGTGGGCATAATCTGTTTATAGACGGAGGATTTACCATTTACAACCCATCATTCCATATGTTCCAGTACCCAGATTCATAAAAACGATATATGCTATTGGAAGTTGTGTTTCGTTGTATTTAATTTTAATTTATAAAATGTTGAAAGTTATGAAATCTTACATGTTATTTGCCCGCTTTAAGTGGTCAAATGGCACAAAATTTCAAATTAAAAATGGGTACATTTCATAGGTCCTGAATTCGATTTCTAGCTCTCCATTCTCTTACCTAATATACTAACTCGGTTGAAAAAATGAAATATTATTTGTACACATTGTAAAAATCAAAACTAAGGGAAAACAACCTTAACTAAATAATCACTAATTAAGTGACAATAACAAATCTCATATTAACAAAAGCTCAAAACTAAAAAAAAAAAAAAAGTTTGCAGCCTTTCTTAGGTTATAAACAAGTTAATATGTTTATAAATTACTTAATCTTTATATTAAACCTATTTAATAAACAAGCCGAATTCAAGTTATGCAAAACTCTAAAAAGTTTTATATAAAAGATTCTTACGTATCATACTTTCTATATGTTATATCTTCGGCGGACTACAAATATTAGTCTCACTAACATAATATGTTCCATCACTAGCTAAGTACAATGCACTTTTAAATTACAAACTGCACTCCTTGTTGCTTCTGTTGCAGCTATTTCAGCTTCAGTTAGTGTTGTTTTTCTACCAAATTAATACGGCCGAATCCCACTTTCACTCATGAACTTTACACTTTTGGTTTATTTCACCGCTCAACTTTCAAAATTGTCTGTCATACATTTGAACTTCTATTTTTAGCCTATATCACTCCAAATTCAGGGTTGGTGATCGAGTCTAAATAACGTGTTGACGTATTAGAAAAAGATGATGTGGACATTTATGTAACTATTTGACTATTCTAACCTAAAGCACAAGGTCAAAAAAGTAAATAACTATTTTAACTTAAAGCAAAATAGCATACCTAAAAAAAAAAAAAATCCCTAAATCACTTAAGTCTCTCAATTTGCTAAATCCTATCAACTGAATTAAAAAAAAGAAAATCAAAAGACGATCATTAGATCTAATGTTTCATTTCCTGCCATCCATTGATTTGAAAAGTTGAGTTGTGTATTGGAATCAATTTCAGTCTGTGACATAGCAAATATCAGCTTTTATTATTACTGCCGGGGTCAAGGCCTTTTTTTAATAAGGTTTGCTTTTAACCCTTAGTTACTGAGTAATGAATGTAGTGTGTTGTTTGGTTTTTTGGTTTTTTGAGAACAAATTTAGGGTTTATTTTGAGAGTGATAGGTGCAGTAAAGATTTTGGCATTTCTAGTAGAGTATTCTATTGCATGTTGTCCTTAGTGCTTATGTAGCAGTAAAAGTTTTGCCTTTTTGAAATTCTTTATTCATATATTATTTATATGAAAAATGTTTATTTTATTGCAGCATGGAGGAGAGATACATTAGGGTCAAATGGCATCATGATAGGTTAAAATATATGGGTGCGGTCATTACAGTAAAAAATATGGACTGTGATAGGTTAAGTATACCAAAGCTTATTTGGTATACTACACATTTAGAGTACCCAGAGGTGGAGGGTGTTTATTATAAGCTAAAAGGAAGTACTGAATTTATATTGTTGCAAATATGCAACTATTTTAGAGGTAACTAAGGATTTTAAAGATGGAGATAATGTGGATTTCTATATGGATTATGCAATAAATACACATATAGTGGTAGCTAAGGGAAACCCTAGCACAATAGATCTTGAGCCTACAGAGTTAGATTTTGTTATGGGAAACTTGAGTAGTGGTGATAGTGAGGAAGGAAGGGAAGGTGAAACTATGATGAGAATTAAAGTCAACAAAGAGGGCTAAAAGATCCTTTTAAAAGGAATTGGTGGTCCAATGTCACGAAATCAAGTCAAACATGCAGACGTAGCACTTTCAAAGTTGATCTACAACCTTCTAGCTAAGGAAAGTATGCATTTTGAAGATGTTAAAGTTGAGGAAGTATAACCAAGAATTGTCAATGTATTTTTGGCAAGTTTTCAAGGCTTTAAAGGAGTTTCAGGGTCAATACGCCCGTGTCCCGATTCACATGGTCGTGTTGGAAGTGCTAAAAATGACCAATAGGGTACACGCCCTGGGACACGCTCGTATCCGTGCCCATATCTGCAACACACCCTGTAACACGCCCATATATCTGCCCACGTTCAACACTGCCTAATTTTAGGGGCTAGAACACGGCCGTGTAGCGTGTTTGGGTTAAAACCTGAATTAATTAGGATTTTATTATTTTAATTCTTATTTTTAGTTTTAAGGTTTAGATTAGGAGTCGAAAGTTTAATAGGAATTTCATAATCTTTGTTTTCCTATAAATAAGCATCATTATTGATGTAAAAATAACTAAGTTTTGAGATCAATTAAATTTTCTAGGAATTTATTTCCTTTGGTTCTTGCATAAACTATATTGACCTTATCAATCTAATTGCTTGTGGTGGCCATCCTTATTCTTTATTACCCTCTTATACTTTTCTTTATTCTAGGGTGTGGCAGCAAATACTCTAAATTAATTTGATCAATTTGTAACAAAAAAGTCTTAGGTTTAATATACCTAAGGTTTGGGTTGGTTAATCTAAAAAAATTTAGGATTTCTTTCTTATCTTTTTCTTTTATTGTTGATTATTTGTTTCATGAATTTTGATACTTTTTTGGACATGTGTGGGTTGATTTGAGATTATTAGGGTTTTTCTATTAAGATCACATCATTTGGTATCAGAGCTTGGCTTATCAAAATTCAGGTTTGATTTAGTTTTCAAAGTTATCTTCATTAGCATTCTCAAAATTTTTTTTTGCATAACTATTCATCATTCTAATTAGTGTTATTTTAATTCATTCTTGAATCCACATCTTATCTTGTGAATTTATTTATGAATTGCATATCAAGTGAAAAAAAAGAGATTCAAAAGAATTCAAATTTTTTTTTTATTATTGTGCGCATCCAATTGAGTAAATCTTGTTAGGTTCATTATTACCGCTCTAGTTTATTTTCTTTACATTGAAGATTCGAGTATTTGTTCATCACCCCTTCCATTAAATTGCTTCTAACTTATTTAGTTATTTTCTTTGAATTTTTAATTTTCTTGTTAATTCGTTTTGTTCTTTGAAGTTTTCATTCAATTTCTTTGGATTCTGTGGTGTTGAGAAATTAAGGAAGTTCTCCATAGGTAATTTGATTTGGTGAGGAAATCGTAGTTCTATTGAGAATTTATAGGGAATGAACTTAGGATTGCATGATTGGTGAGATCAATAGAGAGTTTAAATACGAGTGGAGTGACTTAGTGAGAGAGAGGAGTTGAAACATGTAAGGGAGTGATTGTGAGGTCTTATTTTCTACTAATTGTTTAATATTAATCTCTAAAAATGTCACAAGGATCGCAGGATCAGAAATTAGAGAGCATAACGACGAGCATGAATACTTTAATTGCCAAGATGAAGAAGATGCAACTATTATATAGAAATTTAAAGGAACAAGTTGATAAGACAAATTCCACAATAGTCAAGATCCAAAAAGGGCAGTCCACGAGCAACCAGACATGCTAACAACGGGAGATAGATTTTGACAAAGATGTTGGTAATAATTTAGGGACGTTTACCATGAGGCTCGCACTATTAAGGGAAACTAGAAGAGGATGAGTTATTAAAGAGGAACCAGTGGTGGATGGAAACATAGGAAGTATCAAGATGAAGATACCTTCCTTCCAAGGAAAGACTGATCCAGATGTTTACCTAAAGTGGGAATGCAAGATGGAGCTAGTCTTTGATTGCCACAGCTATTCTGAGGAGAAAAATATGAAATTGGTAGCCATTGAATTCATGGATTATACTATGATTTGGTAGGATCAATTGCTCATATCACAAAGGCGCAACCTAGAGAGGCCAATCTAAATATAGGAGGAGATGAAACAAGTCATGTGAAAGAGGTTTATTCCTTCCTATTATTATCGTGATTTATATCATCACTTACAAAATTTGGTGTAAGGATCTAAGAGTGTGGAAGAATATCATAAGAAAATGAAGATGACTATGACTAGAGCTAATGTTGAAGAGAATCGTGAGGCAACTATGGCATAATTTTCACATGGGCTTAATCGAGAAATTCATGACATCGTGGAGTTACATCACTGTATTAACCTTGATGATATGGTACATGCCGCCATATTGGTGAAGAGACAACTCAAGAGTGGACTCACCTCAACAAAAACAAACTTCAATGATGGTGCTACATCAAAACTAAATTAGGGGAAAAAGGATGACAAGGGGCAATTTAAGGCAAAAGGTGACTCTAGCAAGCTTGTAGAAAATGTGGACAAGAGTAAAGCTGTAGATAATTAAGAACGCATAAGAGACATTAAGTGTTTTAGATGTTTGGGGCGAGGGCACATTGCTTCTTAATATCCTAACAAAAGAACTATTTTGATGCGTGATGACACTTATGAGAGTGGAGATGAAGATGATAATTTGGATGAGATTCCCGAGTTAGAGGGATGGTTAAAGATGGGGATGATGAAGAGAGTAACATGTTGACTCCCATGGAAGGAAAATCTTTAGTTTGCAAAGCAAGTTATTAATATGCAACTTAAGGTTAAAGATAGGGATGAGCAACGTGAGAACATTTTTCATACAAGGTACATGGTTAAAGATAGAATTTGCAATATGATCATTAATGGTGGGAGTTATAAAAATATGGTTAGCACCGAGTTAGTTAAGAAGTTGAGTTTGGCAACTACTAAGCACCCAAAACTATACAAAACTATAATGGTTGAATGACATGGGGAATTCAAAGTGACATATCAATGTAAGGTTCCTTTCACTATAAGAATCTATAATGATGAGGTGGAGTGTGATGTAGTGCCAATGCAGGCGGCTTATATTCTTTTAGGGTGACCTTGGCAATTTGATAGGCAAGTGAATCATGATTGCTACAAAAATAGTTACTCATTCATGTAGGGAGGCTAAAAGATGACCTTAGTGCAATTATCTCCCAAATAAATTTCAGAGAATGAATTGAAGATGGTATATAAGAAAAAGGGTAGTGAGGGAGAGAAAATTATGAGTAAGGTTGAGAGTTCAAAAGAAAAGAGTGTAGTGAGTGTGCAAGAGAAAAATAGAGAGTTAGGGCAAAATAAAAGAGAGAGAAAAAGAGAATTTCTTTGCCACCACAAGTGAGATAAGGGCTACATTCTTAGGAAAACAGTCCATAATTTTATTTTTATACAAGGAGGCTTTGATGACTAACCTTGACTTAGATAACTCTTTGCCTAGTGCTATTCGTGTTCTATTATAAAAATTTACTGATGTGTTTTCTGAGGAAATACCTAAGGGTTTACCACCAATTAGAGAGATTGAGCATCAAATTGAATTCATTTCAGGAGCTCAAATACCCAACAATCCCACCTATAGGAGTAATCCCGAGGAAATGAAGGAGCTTCAAAGGTAAGTGGAGGAGCTTTTGGACAATGGCTACATTAGAGAGAGTATGAGTCTATGTGCTATTCCGATTTTGTCAGTACCTAAGAAGGATGGATCATGGTGCATATGAGTGGATTGTAGAGCCATCAACCATATCATTGTAAAGTACATACATTCTATACCTAGGTTAGATGACATGTTAGATGAATTGCATGAGTCATATATGTTTTTTAAAATAGATTTAAAAAGTGGTTATCATCAAATACGTATGCGTGAAGGGGATGAATGGAAAATAACCTTTAAGACTAAGCATGGTTTATATGAATGGTTGGTTATGCCTTTTGTCTTAACTAATACTCCTAGCACTTTTATGAGATTAATGAACCATGTTTTACATGCATATATATGGAAGTTTATTGTAGTATACTTTGATGATATACTTGTGTATAGTAGGAGTTTAGAGAGTCATGTTGAGTATTTGAGTCTTGTTCTTACTACACTTAGGAAAGAATATTTGTTTACTAATTTTAAAAAGTGTTATTTTTATTCTAGTTCTATTATATTTTTAGGTTTTATTGTGTCTGCTAAAGGTATTGAGGTTGATGAAGAGAAGGTTAAAGCGATCAAGAAGTGGCCTACTCCTAAGTCTATCACTAAAGTGCGAAGTTGGATTAGCTAGTTTTTATCATCATTTTGTAAAGGACTTTAGCACTATTACAACACCTTTGATTGAGGTTATAAAGAAAAGTGTGGGTTTCAAATGGTATAAAGCTCAAAAAGATGCATTTCAGCTAATTAAGGAGAAATTATGTACTGCACCTTTACTTGTATTACCTAATTTTAGCAAGACTTTTGAGATAGAGTGCAATGCATTTGGGATTAGTATTAGGGCTATTTTAATGCAAGAATAAAGGTCTATCGCTTATTTTAGTAAGAAGCTTAATAGGGCAACCTTAAATTATTCTACATATGACAAAGAGCTTTATGCACTGGTGAGGGCATTAGAGACATGGTAACATTATTTATAGCCCAAGGAGTTTATTATCCAAATTGATCATGAGTCCTTAAAGCACTTAAAAGGATAAGGAAAGTTGAACCAAAAATATGCTAAGTGGATGGAGTTTATTGAGACGT
This sequence comes from Macaranga tanarius, assembly GCA_949673435.1. NCBI lineage: Eukaryota > Viridiplantae > Streptophyta > Magnoliopsida > Malpighiales > Euphorbiaceae > Macaranga > Macaranga tanarius. The sequence goes on from CATIWO010168316.1 coordinate 11,929, forward strand.
TTCCTTATGTTATTAAGTACAAATAAGGCAAGGAAAATGTTGTAGCTAATGCACTTTAAAGGAGGTACGCATTACTTAACTCTATGAATGATAAATTGTTAGGATTTTATCATATTAAGGATTTATATGCTAGTGATTCTAATTTTTGTAATGTGTATGAAGCATGTGAAAAGATAGCCTTTAGTAAGTTTTCTAGGCATGAGGGATATTTATTTAGAGAGAATAAACTTTGCATTCCGCAATGTAGTTTGCGTGAGCATTTGGTGAGGGAAGCTCATGGGGGTGGTTTGATGGGGAATTTTGGAGTTAAAAAGACTTTTGATGTGCTTAGTGAATGATGTGTACTAATCCGCAAGCGTACAGAATCGTATCAAGTAGTAATTAAAGATATCTTCCCTCAGAGATTTGTGGTTGAATACTGTAATACTAACTATGCTTATTTGTTTAGACAACGAAATAGAGTTTATAATTTCAAAGAAATAAAACTAAACTAAGGAAAATAAACACACAATTTAATGCAATTTTAAAAGCCTAGGGCTCCTTATTCTCAATTGACCATTTTAAAGGATTGATTACACAACTAGGTTCACACTAGTTCTAATTCATTTTGAAGGGATATTAACAATTATAGATCTTCCTCTCAGATAAACCTATAATTAAATTAGAAGTAATCAACACTAAGTTTGACGGCTCTCACCAACCTAATGTCTTTTAAAACCAATTTTAATGCACAACCTTTAATCAATATTAATCAACTTAAGTGTCTCTCGACTAAATA